>PPHD01018576.1:0-14487 GCA_002909625.1 Bambusicola thoracicus
TCTACCAACAGCATTTATGGCACCTGGCAACAATGGTGAATCATTGCTTCTCAGTTCGTGCATCTTTGGTGTCATTACTCACCCACTCCTTCCAGCTGCAGTATAGCACCATTTGCTATTTGTAAAGCATCTCCTCTTACTACTCATTTGCAGTTTCTGCTAATCAGTTTTATCAGTGTTTTAAGGATAATGGCAGACCTCATGTTTTGGAAGGTTTTGTTCCAGTTGCTTTCACAATGCCACTCACTGCTTATTTTTTAAGTTCTTCTTGCCCTTGCTCTCCATATGCAAGTCTTCCAGTATATTTCCTCTCTCCTTTAAGTTATTTGTGGTGTTAATATCACCTAATTTTCATTTTGTACAGGACTGATTGCTCCTGTTCATAGTAACTCTTCACAATAATTGATTTTCACTGCATGGCAGCACTTTGGCCCACTCACTTTTTAGTACTTGAAAATAATTTACAAAACAAAGTACTTGCTGTGATTTTGGCAGTTTGGTCACTATCTTTGCTCCCAGTTCTGACTTCTAAACTACATAGGATTTATGTCTCCACTGGAAGTAGAACGCTGTCATATTGAAGCACATACAAGTATTCTATTATTTTTAAATCACAATGCTTACAAAAACCTTACCTTCTAGGAGACCCTATTTTAATTTTGCTATTTTAGTAGGTTTATATTTTATTATAGAAATAAACCAAAAAAAATTTTGAAAATCTGCAGAAGATATCACAGCTCTTTGCTTTTAATTTTAAAATACCTTGAATTTAAAAAGCTGTTTAGAAATAATTGTGTGCTTAAGTTCATATTAAATCTAATTAATCATAAAAGCCTCAGACTGCAGATGATGTGAATTTATGAAGATGTGCAACAGCAATGTTTTCCAGATGATGTTCCATATGGATTATCAATTTTGATCTTCATATTTCAATGGAAATTTAAGTCCCCTGCCTGAAGTACAGTGGGGAAAAAGGCTGGAAAATAGCAGCTGAATATACATTCAACACAGCATGCTGTTTTGAATTCTTTCATCTTATCACAGAAAGTACATCTGAGAATGTTTGTAGGACAGTTGCCAGATCTTGTGACTATTTGCTGCTGCTTTTGCAAGGGAGTTTGAGGCAGTGATGCCAGAACTGATGCCTTCTACTGAAGGCCACATGTTGGTGGAGTCTCACTCTGATGTCTCCTATGCTTGGAGATGAGCAGCAACTGGAGTGCTGCAGGAAAGAGGAAGATGTCCTGAGGGCAGAAGGCAAGAGAGTGCAGGGAGTGACACTGGGAGGGCCTTCCCCAAAACTTGATGGGTCTCTGAGGAGGCTACCAGGAACCATGACCATCTCCTCTCCTTGAGCCCTTCCCGTGCCCCAAACTTAAATGAGTCACCAGTGATCATTTCCCACCAGAAAAGGAAAAGTACATGAGAAATATGTTGAGCTGGTTTCTACATAATCAGTTCTTGTTTTATTGTTTTGAACAATGACCTGGAAATGCAGGTGACATGGGTAAATACCTTGCTAAAGTTAAAAAAAAACAAACATGAAGAAAAGTGCATTATATTGTAATGATTCACAAACCTCAAGTATGGCAAGACGGAGAGAGCACCTATTCTTCCTTAATGGAATACTTTTTTTTTCCTGTAACATTAAATATTTGATTGTATTCTTTAACAAATACTATATGTAACTTAAATGTTTGTGTATTTTTGTACTTGCACAAGCAATTTTGAAGCTACACAATCCGCTGAGGAAACTGGATAGTCTTAGTTCCAGCAAGTGGATTAGAGCATCTTTAATTTATGAATTTAAGAAGTCAGATCTCTCTAAATGAAGAATTCATGTCTTCGTAGCCTCAGGGAAGCAGCCAGCTGTCAATGTCTAGCCTTTATTGTGGGTTTTTTGTTTTCCTCTATGTGATACACAAACTTATTCACCATAGCAACCATTGAAAAGCATGGCACAAACAAGAACTAGAAAGGCATCCTTGAAGTACTAATTCAATCCAACTTCAGTTCTATGATGCAAAAAGTGTGCAAGATAGCATAATTCAGAATGATGGGAAACTAAACAGGAAACATTGGAGCCCGTCCTCTTATATGAATATAAATCAGGATAAACTTAATGAAATATATGAAAGTACAATACCTAATTTTAGCTTAAATTCTGTTCTGTCTTTTGTAAAGCAAATAAATGCATAATGCCTTGTGACGTTAAGTACACAAAGCACAGGTGGAATTACTTTTGTATGCCTTAAGATATGCCTAGAACTGGAAATGGAAATATGATAAGAAATGGAATCATTCTTATTTGATCAGACTGTATTTTTCATTATTTTGAAGTGTCAGTTATATTAAACCCTAAAGCAGAAAAATGAAATGACGATGCTCACTTATAATGCACTAGGACAGATGTGTGACTAAATTGACATCTAGCTTGAGAGTGACATTACTTCATACCTATGAGACAGAAGGCTGGGTTGCTTCTATGAATAGCCAAATGCTTGGGCAATTTACTGGCTAGTGAGATATTTGTGACTTTGTCCAGGCTTACTTGCTTGTCATTTTCAGAAAGGCTTGAGGAGCTTTGCAGGATTTATTGAATGCCTATAATCTGCAAAGAACTAATATGATACTTGACCTGTAATGTTATCCTAACATATGTTATCTTTGGGTTTTCTGGTAGCATCAAGTGCAATTTATAGCTTAAAAAAGAACACAGAAGAATATTGGCCTCCTATGTCCCTTGTTCCATGCAAGCAAGTATCCTATCCTCATACTAGCTTCAGGATTCATTTCCCCCCAGGTATTTGTTTTTCTGAACCAGCTTATTTGCTCCCTGCTTTTATCTTCACTGTTTCCTCCATGTGACTTTCTCTTTCATACAATCCCTCCCAAGTACTTTTTCTCTGCAGTTCCTTCACATCACTTCTCTTTTCTCACATCCCAAGCTAGACTTTTCACCAACCTCCTTACTGCTATAAGTGTTACCTTTCCAATTCCAACCCATTCAATCTCTTAGTATGTTTGATTCCTTCTCTTCTAGGCACCTTCTTCATGGTTCACTGTTGGTCCAATTTCACAGCAGTTCTTTCTCTATTTCTTAATTCTCTTGCCTCAACTCTCACATATACATGTTGCATCTTCTTATAGAACCATTTCAAGGAGAATAAGGGAACTGTATCAAGCAGATAAAATCTATAGCAAGACTTAGGTCATACCAAAATCAATATTACAAAGTGCTGAAGCTAACAGGACTGTTCACCAAGTAATGCCACAGAACCGAAAGTAGACACTAGGGTGTCTTTTCTCTGCACACACTACCCGTACTCAAAAAGGGATGTGCTTCTCACAGTGTCAGTATTAAAATTGTATCAGGTCAGTTAATGTCAATGGAATGCTAAAGAAAAGGAGTTAGTCTATCAACTCACTCTTAATAAATTACTGTCTTAGCCTCAGCTAAGTGCAGGGCTGCAGGAGGGAAAAAAATACATAGTTTGGGAAAAATGTTCTCAGAATCACATAAAAAACCTTCATACAGCTTATAGCTACAAAGTACCCACCCTTAAGAGCAATGAGAAGGGAAAACAGGGGCACTAGGAATGAGAGAGGAGCCTGGCAGAGATCTTAAGAAACTTACAACATCAGCACAGAAGCCCAAGCTAGACCATTGACTAGAATAAGAGAATAGTCACCAAACAGCCTTTGCCTTCATGAGAAAGCCCCAGTATGAAAGTGCTATCTGGACACTTGCAGATTGCACGTAGGTCAAACACAACAGAAAGCCCAAAAAAGTCACTAGGCCAACCAGCCTGATAAATCCTATTTTAAGCAAAAAGTGCACTGTTCATGATAGACCACACAAAGCCTGATGCCTCCTAGTCTTAAAAGAGACACAGCTGTGACAGCAAGGGTCAGGCTTCCCTATAAGGGGCAATATAACTCAACCCCAGCCTAGAAGGATGCTCTCCGGTAATAACAGAATAGCTTAATACTTGGTAATAC
This sequence comes from Bambusicola thoracicus, assembly GCA_002909625.1. Classification (NCBI taxonomy): domain Eukaryota; kingdom Metazoa; phylum Chordata; class Aves; order Galliformes; family Phasianidae; genus Bambusicola; species Bambusicola thoracicus. The sequence goes on from PPHD01018576.1 coordinate 4,003, forward strand.
TCAACCTTCTGGCTTTTCAGAACTGGCATCAACATGCCTATCAATGATCTATCTACTACAAACCGAGCAGATGTTGATCTGTTTTTAATGAAACACCAAAGATTTTCAACCATTATTTACTGATCTCAAGTGGAGATGGAGATTTTGTATTTCATTCCCAGTTATCTTAATGACCAAGTCTTGAAAACATTAAAAACTACAGTAGTTCTTGTAAAAGTGTTTGCACTTACGGGTTATTATTTGACACTTATCCTCCCAAAACATACATGCACACTTCTATAAAAAGAACGTATGCTGATTTTTTTTTTTAAATCAGATATAACTGCACTTCCAAAGTAGTTGGAATAATTTGACATGACGATTTTGAGGTGTAACTTTGCACTTTGTGTGCACATAAACGCAAGTAGAAATAAACACTTTAAAACATTGAGATATTAATGTTATAGTTCACTATTTTAAAAGTGAGCCAGTGACTTGGAGCGGCATTTAAATCATCACTAGGCACGTGCTAGAATACAGCAGTTTGCATGTGCATGTAGTTTGCATTTGTGGTTGTTCAAATCTTCTCTATATTGAGAAATTTGTGTGGGTAGAAAAGAGTCCTTACCAGGCTTTGCAGCTCGTGCAAGTCAAAGCAAATTCAATATGCTGTATTTCCGCGGTCTGGAAAGGAGATACAGTGCAGAAGTTACATCTGGTTTCTTGTTTCCACAGCTCTAATACTGTTTGGTAGGTGACTCACTGCTCCATCCATTCTGGTCACGAGTAGCTATGAGAATACAAGGCACACCATAAAAATAGGCACTGTAGATTAGTCAAGCTTTCCCCAAATAAAAAGCAGGAGACCCTCAAATCGAAAATACAGTCTGTGGAGCAATAAAATAATGAGATCAAAGCATGTTCATAGTTAAAATGCACAGCTGCCATCTGGCCAAATAATGGGCCCTTAAAACAAACAAAAAACTGTATTTGCATAGTTCTATTTTTTCTGAATAGATGACAGCTGCCTCATGATGGCTGGTTTGGAAAAGACTGACAAAGGCTTTACCGGTAGGTTAATATTTCACAAGTCCTTAGCAATGACCATATAGTTCCAGAAAATTCCTGGATCAGGCTTGAGAAGGCCTAAAGGAGATGATGCCACTTCAGGTTTTACAGCTAAGATGACACTAATGCAAGTTATTTTCTTATCTAGAAAAGACCATCAGACTACAAATCTCACCTTCAACCTATGATATAAAGGTCCGCAAGGTGTTCACCTACATCTGAGTTATGTTGGTTCTGATGAAGTGCAAAGTAAACTACTACTGTTATAATCAACTCTGTGTGAGGCTCTTGTATTTTTAAAGAAGGTCTCACTACTTTGTGTCTTGATCTGTCTACAGGGCAAATAAAACGAGAAAGAAACTTGCTAACTCCAGATAACTATTAAATTAGAATTTTTCAGGAACAGTAAATCCAGGTGTAATGCTATAATATGATGGAAAGTACCACAATAGTAGTGGGATGGCAAAGTCTTTGGCTGCAGCAAATGAGAATGACCTTTAAGAATATCCAAGTCCAACCATCACTTATCACCAGTATTTCCCACTAAACCAGATCCCTCAGTATAATACCTAAACTCTTCTTGAACATCTCCAGGGCTGATAACACCACCACCTCTCTGAGCAGCCCATTCCAGCACCTGACCACTCTCTCAGAAAAGTATTTACTAATATCCAGCTGGAATCTCCCCTGGCACTGTAGGACATTCCCTCTAGTCCTGTTGCTGGTTGGACTCATTGCCCTCATCCAGGTCATCAGTAGAGATACTGAACGGGACAGGCCCCAGTACCAACCCCTGGTGAGCCCCACTCATGACCAGTCGCCAGCTGAATTTAACTCCATTCACCACCACTCTCTGGGCCTGGCCCTCCAGCCAGTTCTTTAGCCAGTGGCCAGGCTTATACCAGACATATATCAGCATTTCAGCATCCCTAATGCTTATTTACTTCAGCAAAACCTGAGAGAAAAAAAAAAGGACATCAAATGGTCCTACTCTCATTGCTTCACAATTATTTTTTTGTTTGTTTCATATTTTTTTTTAAAGTTCCTTTATCTCAGACTGAGTTTAAAAGTTTGATGTATGTTTAATGTATGAAAACGGTCAGAAAGTTAAATACTGAACTGACCCAGCAAAATAACTCTGTGTTTTTTTGTACTTGAGTTACTCAGTTCTGACATTTATAAGTTTCCGTATTGGAAAGCCTCAGTGAGTAGGAATATTTGTTTCTTTTACTACAACTCAGAGCTTTATAAATTCAAGTGTTCCTATAAACCAAGGATCAGTAAAAACAGGAGATATTTAATACTGTTATCATATCTTTATCTGCTTGGATAGTCTTTTTCCCATAACATACCACTAACTAGTATTTTATTACTAAAGCAATCCATTTCACACAGGAGCTAAACTCACTCCTTACATGCTACACAATATTTTTCAAGACTGTAGTGCAAATATGCAAGTTATTTTAGGCCATAAGCACTCAGCTTATCACTTGCTGTTGTTGCACTCTGCCCTTAGTGCTGTGGCACCTGGCCTTTCAGGATACTCTTAGCAGGGACTCGCTGCTACCAGAGCACAGTCCACTGCAGGCTGCCAGCTATGACCACCTGTAATGGTGTAATATGATGGAAAGTACAACAGTAATAGCAGAGTGGCACAATCCTAGGCTGCAGCAAGTGAGAACAAGCCCAAACGCAGCAGCCATAGGCACAGAAACAAACAAACAAACAAACAAACAAACAAACAAAAAAAGCTGCTCACTTCTAGAAAACCTCCTGTAGGTAGGGATGTCCAGCAAGATACTCTTACCTCCTCTCCAACCCTTAAATGAGGTCTGGAAGGGGTGGATTTTGGCTCCAGCCCATCTGGTCACTCAGATGCACTGCATGCACCTGCGCTCCCCTGGTTTGGCCCCGCCTTCCCACCAGGTGCTCCATCACTGCTTCATGCCATGACTCAGCATTTCCACTACACCACCCATCTCAGATCTGGGCAGCTTTCTCACAGGCCTCACCAAAATCACCAGCCAAAAGCCATGAATGGGTACTCTGGTGTAGGTATGCTGCTCATCTGGAGAGTAAAGGAAAGAAGCACAACGGAGGGTGACAGAGATGGCAGTGACCTCCTGCAGGTGCTCACAAATTGCTCTGCAGTTGATGGGGTCAGCCTGGCAGTGGGTGACCTCATGGCAGTGTCAGCTTGACACTCCAGCTTGACAGCAGCCATATGGTACAGCCTTCTCAGGGGAAATTCATGTGAACTGCCAAGAAACATATGGCTCAAGATGGAAGTAACTGCTAACATCACTTTTTAATTCCCTTTCTTAACTGTGCTCTCTCTCTCTCATCCTCTTCATTTTACTTCAGCAGGGAATAAAGGCTTCCAGTTTCTTGAACTTTTGCCTACTGGTGAAAGATTCGGTCTTTGTTGTATTGCTGTGTGATGTTGTTTATACTTAAACAGTTCAGAGGGATGCCTTTTCATAGGTTGGCCAGACAACTTGCTTTTTTTTTTTTCTTTTCTGCAGCTAATTGATTGATTGTTCACAGTACAATTGTTGGTAAGGGAAAAGAACTCAATTAAATGGTAAACGAACATGCAAAACAGCAGATGTTTGAAACACAGAACAAAGGATATAATGCACTGCCTTTAAATGAGTAAAAAATATGTGGGAAGAAATAAATCAAACATGCAAGACTCCCTGCCCTACTGCTTTCAAGAACATGCTCTTTTGTCTCAAAATTCATCCAAGCAGAAGGCAGTTTCTATTCTCTGGAATCACTGATGACAGCTGCCTTTGACAGGAGTGCATTCACTGTGACATTTTGATCTCCAATCAAACGTAAGGTTTTGGTATTGAGGCTGACCTAAGTCTTACAGACTCTATCCTGGAGGTGTTCAAAGAGTGTTTGGATGTTGTGTTGAGAGACATGGTTTAGTGAGAACCATTGGTGTAGGGCGAATGGTTGGACTGGATGATTCTGTGGGTCTTTTCCAATCTTAGCGATTCTATGATTCTATGTACTATCTCTGGGATATTCTTTTCCAAATTTTACCAGTTCATTGTATCTTTCTGAATTCATAAATTAATAATAAATTATACCCTGCCAAATGATCGTGTGGTTTTGTACGATGCAGGTTTTTTTGTGTAATATACATGCTCAGGAGATGTTCTCAAAACATTCAGTTACTCCTCAACGCTAAGAAAATTCGAATTCTTATAGTGCCACTTGTGGCAATGGTCCGTGGCATTATTAAGCTGGTCTAAGTGAGCAAACTGGAAATCTAACCATAAGGACAGAGGACTATGCTATCTAAGCACATTCCTGCCATTGCAGAATCCTTTCACATATTGTATTTCCTACATTGGGATGGAATACAGTTAATTTGTTAATTTCTAACACATTTTATTACTAGAATGTTTGAGAAGATTTTCCTAAAGAAAAAACAAAACAGAAAACCCACTCTTGTACTGGTACACTGAGATTTATGGCACATCCAGAAGGAAGCCTTCTGTGGCACTGAACAAAACTGATGCCAAGGGCCTTTTCCAACCTAACCAGATCCACGTTCCTGTGATGCGCTGTGGCTGGAAGGCTGGAGGAAGGGTTTCCCTCTGGAGACATGGGCTCTAACAATCTCTGCTGCTCTCTGCTAGCACTCTGCAGCAAGCCTCCTCAGTCTGCCAGCAACACTGGAATTTATACTGGCCATGACTGCAATAATCCATTTGCGGGACATTTTTTCAGAACATATATTTTCTGCAAAAATACTTTGCTCACTGTTACCTCTCCTCCAGGCTCCAAAGCTAAATGAGGTGCACGGGACAGTTTTCTCTTGGCACCACACTGCTCGACCGCCTGTGGAATCCCTGGGGTGCAGCACGGAGAGGAAAAGCAGCATGGAGGCAGAGGAAGATGCACGCAGATACAAAATGACGACGCCGGCTGGATTTTTGGGGGGGAAACAAGTCTGAAAAGAAGCCATCATGTAGGGCGAGATGCTGGGCAGGCAGATGCCGGACGTGTCACCTCTCGGAGAAGCGGCTGATGGCAGCGCTGATAACAGCTGCTGAGCCGCCTCACTGGAGAAGGGGAAGCAAAACGCATAACGGAGATGTGAGGCAGCTCCCTCCATCCTCTTTGCATTAAACCTGTTCGAAAAACCAGCAGAAAGCAGGTCTGCGTCCTGAGGGGAAACCCAAGGAGCTTTTTTACCTCAGCATCCCCCCCGCGCCCCGCGCTGCTCGCGCTCTTCCCGCCCGCGCTTCCCGCTCCCCGGGGGCTGAGGGGCCGGGCCAGGCCGAAGCGGGCGGGGGGCTGCGGGGCCGGCCCGGCGCTGAGGAGCCGCCCGCCGCCGCCCCGCCTCCGCGCCGGCAGCCCGCAGCGGCGAGCGGCAGCGGCGGCTGAAGAGCGACGGGGATGCGGCGGGGAGAGGGACCGGGTCCGCGGCGGCGATGGCTGCTGCCGTTGGCCGTGCTGGTGGCTTTGTGCTGCTCCGCGGCCGGGAGCGGCGGGCGGCGGCGGGCGGCCAGCCTGGGCGAGATGCTGCGGGAGGTGGAGGCGCTGATGGAGGACACGCAGCACAAGCTGCGCAACGCCGTGCAGGAGGTGAGCGAGGCGCGGCGGGGCGGGCGGCAATTCCTCTCAGCGCTCCCCGCCGCCGCGGGGCTGAGGGCCGCGCGCCGCTTCCTCGCGCGGCACAGCGCGTGCCCCGACGGGGCTCCCGGCTGCAGCCGAAGCGGTCTCTGCGCCTCAGGCACCGCTTTCCGTCGGTTCCGAGCCTCCTTACCCTGCTCCTCGGCTCTTGCCCGCGGTCTGTGCTCGTTCCCGCCGGCGCTGGCGCTGCGCTGACGGCGCGCGCTGCGGGTGGTGCTGAGAGAACCCCCGTGCCGCAGCGTGAGGGAGAGCTGCAGGCAGGTGTCCGAGCGGGCCCGGCACGGAGAGGAACGGGACGAGGCAAGGGGACGGGTGCAGAGGAATGTTGGTGTCGTGCGGGAGCTAAGGCGAGCGAGGTGATCCCCAGCAAGGACTGAAAGATGTAAGCCAATCCTGAAGAAGTATGTGGGGAAGCGCCTTATTTTTAACGTAATTCCACATCTCGATCGCAAGTAGCTTGCTCCGAATTGCAGAGGTGCTGCTTCACAGCCAGGCACAAACGCCAGACGCCAGCCGCTGCCTCGCATCGCACTCATAACGTTCACTCCCGCATTCCTCTCCTGCTGGGCTTTTTTTTTTTTTTTTTTTTTCCCATCACATTCAGCTCCTTCCTTCCAGGCCGTCTCTTTCACTTAGAAAAGTTGCAGAGTCCAAAAACCCTTTTACTCGCAGTCCACCAGGGACACAGGCTTTTGTTTACTGTAATTAGATCATTTCTGACCCGTTACGGTTATCTGGGTGGTTGCCGGATAAGTCTGTTCCAGTCATCCATCTCATGGAGCCTGTAAACACACTGACACAGACCATTTAAAAAAAGCATGCTTTGGAATGCAAAAATTATGCTTGGTTATAAATAAGGACACAGCAAAAATTTCTGCTGATTTTACTGTACCTATGGGTCGTGTTTATTCTGCACTGAGGACTGGTCTGTACACAGCACAAAGATGGATTCTCTGAGTTTTGTGAGAACAGATATCATCTGCGTCTTCCTTGTGGGAAGGTTGCCTCAGTTACTGAGCCAATGCTTTGCTCTTGAGGAGGTTTGCAACCATCTTGACAAGTAGCGCCAAAAAGAGACATTTTGTCTTGGGAAAAATTCTGTTGTTCACCCTGGCTGAATTAATCATAGAATCATTAAGGTTGGCAAAGAGCTCTAAGATCATCCAGTCCAACCCTTCACCTACCACCACCACCACTGCCCGCTGAACCGTGTCCCTCAGCGATGCATCCACACAGCTCTTGAGCACCTCCAGGGACAGTGACTTCACCACCTCGCTGGGCAGCCTGTTGCAGTGTTTAGGAGAAGAAGTGTTTCCTGATTTGTTACAGAAATTGCAAATAACAGAAGTGAATAAACTTGCTCCAGGTCTGTAGTGTTTAGAAGACTCTGCCCTTTTGCTGTGCTTACTCTGTTTTCTGATTCAGAAAGTATTCTCCCCATCTCTTCTGTTGTAGGTCTTCATCTGTCAAAAACAATGGGAACTGAAAGAGAATGAAATTCTGGCTGTGTGCACCCTGACCTGTAGGACTCCTGTTGACTTCAGGGGGCTTTGGCTGTGACTCTGTCCTGCCAGAATATTTTCTTCTCTTTGTCAGTTGGGAAGGACTGAAATGTTCAATGTTTTTCTGGGAAAAACAGAAAGCCTGTGCAGATACCGAATCATCACTAGTCTCAATACACTTTCTCCTCACGTGAATTTGACTTCAGCTCTACCATAAATGTCCAGAGCTCAGGGATTTAGCTCCCCGGTGTTTCTGTAGTCCATGAAAAGAGCTGCTGTGTTTGCTGTCTGAAACAGCTGAGTAAGCACTCCCATACAGCGGGATCTATAGTAACAGCATCACACAATTAATCAGGGCATTACTGAGGGCTGGAAAAGAAATGTTACTTGTTCTCTTTTGCGTGACTGCTGCTAAATTTCAGTTCGTTCCATTTGGCAGATGGAAGCTGAAGAAGAAGGGGCAAAAAAACTGTCAGAAGTAAACTTTGAAAACTTACCTCCCACCTACCATAATGAGTCCAACACAGAAAGCAGAATTGGTAATAAAACTGTTCAGACTCATCAAGAAATTGATAAGGTATGTGAAAACATATGTAGCAGGGTGTTCATCCTCGTGACCTTTTCTTCGAAAGTGAAAATAATTTTGCACATTTTGGGGAGAAATTTGAAGCACAAACTTTACTGATGGTGACTACTTTGGGATCTTACTGTCTGTTATTTGCTTGACTGATAACTTTAGGGGGTGTATGTCATAAAGTTTAATATGAAATAATTATTTTGAAGAGAACACAGGTTAGGAAATTACATAGATCATAAAGAAGTGATCATCTCTCATTCATCTTCATTATGGTGACAGTTAAAATAGTTCTTCTTTCCCCTCAACTAAGGTTTTTATCGGAGTGCCTGAAAAATGGGGAAGGACGGGGCAAGGTTTAATTATAGGGGAATACAGGACTCAGAGTAACAATGGACTATAACTACTAAATGCAATTTCTTGCCTTTTTTGGGTGTGTCTTATCAGGTTACAGATAACAGAACTGGATCAACAATTTTTTCTGAGACAATTATTACATCTATAAAGGGTGGAGAAAACAAAAGAAATCATGTAAGTGAATACATATTTTCCTCTTGAAAGGTAAACAAATACTTTCAGTTCATAATTCTGAAGAACGTGATAGTTTGTGACTTGACATATCTGTATATCCAGATGGTTTAAAACACAGAAAACCACTAGGTGTAAGCAGTCAGAATGGATTTTGTTGTAATTTGTTTTTTGTTTTTCATTAGTTTAATGTAAGAATGTTGTATTATAAAATATAAGGAGAGAATCAACTATGTGGCTGAGGTGCTTAATCTGTATATTGAATTTGCCCATCAGATGTAAGCACTGTATTCAAATAGCGAAGACAGTTACACAGCCCTTACCAGTGACTGTGCATAAACCCTTGGTATAACAGTGCTACACAAATGCCCCGTGCATACTTTTGGTTTTCATGGAGAAATTCCTCAATAGACTTCAACACTTAGAAAATAAAGATTTTCTGTTTTGAGGAGTCGGCAGAAAAAATATGCTCCTATTTCCACACTTTTGGATGAAAAGAATATAACCCAACAAGTAGTTTGTGTAATTAATTGTAGTTCTAAGTATTAACAGTCATTTGAAAAAGGGTGAATACCGACATTTTGTTCTGAGGATGGAAATTTTGATAGCAGAGGCCGTGAAGAGGCAGCCACTGGGAAGCAGACCACTGTTCTGAAGCCATTTGGGTATCCTTCAGATTGGTGACTTTTTAGAACAGCATTTTTGTTTTTATCTTCACCCTGCCAAATAAAAGAAACAGGCAAGTGCTATCACATAAACTCAACTTTTATGCTTGTAGGGAAACTGAATGCTAAAAGCCAGACCTGCTTCATAGGTCCGCTGTGTAGGCTCGTCATGTAAGAGTTAATGATTTGCACAGCTCTTGCTCCTTAGGTACAAAATTGGGTGGTAAATATGAGAATTCATCAAACAACTCAGCAGACAACCTACTCTAAAATGTACACTGTACACAGGTACAACAGTAATTAATAATACTTGCAAACTCACAGCCCTTGGTTCATATTCATTCTCTGGGGTTTTGAATCCTGATGCAACAGTCTCACAGGTAGGGAAATAGGTGTCTTACGAACCATATGTGCTGGAGTGGTAACTCCACATACTGATGAGTCAAATCCAGCGCTGGAAAAGCAGCTTCACAGAAAATAAATCGGGCCTACTTTTCAAATCACAGTACCTGTACTTACCTAAATCTCTTTGCAAACAGATACAAATATATATATGTCTATATGCATACGTATAGTGGGGATACACTATTAGAATAACATTAGGCATAATCTTTCCCCCTCTCCTACTCCCTTTCCTCCCTCAGACAGGATTTCTTTTTGACTTTGCATCATAAAGGTATTTTCTTTGGACTGTGCTCTTTGTTACTGAATGGCTGGTTGGTAGTATTTTGGTGGTTCGAAGACTATCAGTATTTGAAGCCTCCAGAAGAACAGGGCTGCTTGCCATTCCTGGCACCAAGACCCAGCTCTTGAGAGGTGCTGCGTTATTTGGAGGCGCCACTTACATTCCCAGACCAACATTCACTTTCTCAGATGTCAGTGAGGCCTGACAGTTACCAGCACAGATGTCAGGCTTCAATCCAGCAGGCAATAGGTAGCATGTTTTTATGTCCGTGCAGGGTTTTACATTCACTTGATTTTAAGGTTTAAGGTTCAAATATTCTATAATTTACTTCATAGAATCATAGGGAACATAACCTATCATCCAAATGTAAGTCATAGCTCCAGGAGAAAACACAGTAAATACTGAGTACAGAACGTAAAGTAACAGTGCTCTTTACTGTGAGGTGAAAATCAAAATATTTTCTGGTTTGTTGACTACTTCAATTTCAGTTGTGACACATTAGCCTAACCGATGAAATTGAAGCATGAAAAGTGAAAAATAAAAGGAAATGAAATTCGTACTGGTAAGACTTGCTGCACAAAGATTAGTTGTCTTTCTTCTCAGTTGCATTCTGAGTAGTGCTTTATATAATCTGTCTTCTAAGTCAAATCTATTGTATCTAAATTCTCTTTCTCAAAACAGGATTTTAAATATGCTAATATTAAGGGAGATGGGGAACTGGAGGAGTATCATGCACTTATCAATGGGCTTTGGCACAATAAAAAGCATTCCTTTGGGCCTTGGAAACAGCAGCTCTTCAGCACACAGCTGCACCTTCTCATTGGTTAG
>PPHD01018579.1:0-14485 GCA_002909625.1 Bambusicola thoracicus
GCGGGGAACTGCGCTCTGTGCGGGTGTGAAGAGCGGGGCTGGGGCGGTGGGTTCTGCCTGCGTCCCGGTGTCCTGTCTGCTCTGAGGAGCTTCTGTGTTGGGGCAGCCCTCGCTCCTCTTTCTTTCTTTCTTTTTTTTCTTTTTCCTTTTTTTGGGGAGGGGGGGGGAAGGGAGAAATCCCAACCATTTCGTGCCCAGATAAATCTGATCTTGCTTCTTAGTGTGTGGTCCGCTGTAAGCATTGCACAGGAAAACTTGAGGAGTATTTTTAAGGACAAATGCTGCAGCCGCTCTGCCATAAACACACAGGAGGCGTTGCTGGAGGCACAGCTGGTGCTTTCTCACAGCAACGCTGTGGCTGCGAGCGCTCAGCGGTGGCGGCAGCAATCAGGTGTGCGGCTGCTCATCCTTCAACAGCGGTACTCTGTTCAGAATGTAGCGCCGTATTAACCGACCGTATTCAGTCGCGGCTCTTGTTCTCTTCTCATGCCACAACCACAGATGATGCACCCCTGACCTCATCTCCGCTCGTGGTTAAATCAGATGTAAGAGCGGAGTAGCGAAAAGGCTGTGGCCCGCTGCTTGAGCTGGATCTCATTTTAGGAATCCAGTGAACCTTTAAGCAATGGGGAGAACCAAAACTGCTCACCAAGTTGGTAGTAAATCTGAAACTCTCCCAGCTGTGGTGCATGTTTGGTTGTTCGCACACTTGGCCATTCACACTGGTGCTGAAGGTGCATTTGGGAACAGCCAGTGTAAGGAGGTTTGGTAAGTTTTGTTTCAAATCCATGTAAAAGATGTCGCTTTAAATATTGAGATTAGGTTGCAATTGAAATGTTCTGTGGCTCTGAGTGATAAAAATGAGCATTACTAAAAGTTATTCAGGCAGCTTGAAGTGTTTAAATAGGAATGCGGTGCCTTTCATCTCTGCCACATCTCCGTCTGGTGTTACTAGAACTGCTGCTTGCTGTGCTAATTCAGGACAACACCGTGCTTTAATAATCATAAGGGATTTACAAACAACACAGTTTGCATGGCTTCCCCGAGGAGTCATCTTAAAAACTGCCGATACGCGGCAGCGGTACTTTTATTAAATTGATGAAATTAACCACTGAAGCCTATTGTTCTGTACTGGGAAGCCATAGGTACCCCACACATGTTTTGTTGGTACGTGGGTGCAGCGCACGTCAGCGCCGTGTGGGTGTGTGAACCTGCAGCCCCACAGCTCAGAGTGCAGCTCCCAGCTGTCTGCACTGTGCTGGGTGTGCTGTGGGTGCAGGGACTCTGCTCTGCCCTGTCCTGCTGCACGGAGCCCGCACTGCCACCAGGGCCTTCTGTGCCCGTGTCCGGCAGGGAAGGCTGAAACAGATCTTTGTCAATCATTCACTTGCTCTGGGTTGGTACTCTTCTTTTCCATGCTCTGGATTGGCCCGTTTAGCTTGTACAACTGAAAGGGTCCTTTTACCTTGATTGTGTGTAGATATAAAGATTATTCTTGCTTCTTTCAAAGGGAGCTCCCTTTTGCTTCGAAAATTGGTTGTTTTCTTTTTTCTTTTTTCTTTTTTAAATGAAAATGAGTGTTGATTTTGCACTGCTAACGGGAGCATCAGGCTGAATAAGTAAAACATTGTGTATCTTATTTGAAATGCCATCTTTTCGCAAACAGAATAAAAGCCAGTAATACTGTCCAGGAAACAAGATAAGCCAAGAAGCTTTGACTTCCTTTTTTTTCTAATGGGAGACTAAAAAGAGTTTTGTCAGATGTGGCGACACCTGCACTCACCCAGGTGAAGCCATCTCTGTCTTAAGACAGGCGTCAAAACAATTTCAAAGCATTGCAAATAAGTAAAAACAACACTGTTAACAAGAGAGGAGATCAAGGTGGTGGTGAAAGGCAAGGCAGGATAAGAGCAGTGCAGCAACCATACTCCATACAGGAGTCCCTCGCTCAGGGCTTGGGTTCCTTGGAACAGAGAGGATTGTGCTGGTTCTGTTGCCGTGTATTGATCTGATGGGAAGATGAGTTTTGTCCCAGCTGAGCCGGGTGGTAATTGCAGGAAGCATACAGTGCCAGGAAGGCAGCAGAAAGGCGGCGAGGCTGCACTGCAACGGTGGCAAAGGCAAGAAGCTAACGCAATGAGATACCAGATTTATGTCAGGACTTGAAGGGAACACTTCGTGCTCCTACGTCTGATCGCAAGGGAAATCTTTCTTTGCTGTATACAAATCCTGAGCTGAATTCTTGGTGTGAGGTGGGTGTTTATTTTACACATCATTTTAATTCATGGGGGATGTAATGAGCGCTGTCTTACCCAGGAGCTGGTTCTTGGTGTGTGAGACATAAATCTTCCTAATAAACTGTAAGGGCTGTTTCCAGACAGACGGTTGTTTGCTTTGTCACATGTGCTGCAGATATGAAATGAAAATACACTTAAGCATGGCATTTTGTTGGATATCTGGTTGGAAACTCATCACCAGCAACATTTTTGTTAACAAACTAATACAACCTTCAGAAGCACTTGACAGTGGAGTGTTTTGCAGTAGGATGGGACTTAATGTCTTATCTAAACAAAGTGGAGTTCTGAGCATTTCAGAGGCACGGTGTTGTGAAGCAGTGGCTGTGAGAAACCATCCTTGCTAGTGTTGTGCTTTGAGCACTGATGATGGCTAATGTGTGAGATGTTTGCCCTGAGATGTGTGACTGCAGATAGGCAGACAGTTCAGGCTAACTTTTCAGGTGGAAAGCGGTCTGCTTCCTTTGTTATCAGTGTGGTCAGTAAGTAAATGCTTGTAGCAGTAATCAAGCACTCTTCATTTATGAGTTTTAAAGCTCCAGAGGTTTGGCTAGTCATACCTACCATGACGTAGATATCTTCTAAAACATGCTCAGCTGTGTGACCCTGTGTTCTGCAGGCATGTCACTTTTCCCTCCATAGCAGTGCACTCTGCAGGGCGGCCTTTGTCCCTTTACAGAAGGAATGCATGGTGTGAGAATGTGGTGGTATCAGTAGAGGAAGGAGAACAGGTCTGTATGGAGAGCTCTGGAGATACAGCGAAGAACAAACTCTGCATGGGGAGTGTGGATGGGAAGGGGTGAAGCTTTGGTAAGTTTAGGATAAAATGTCAACCTCTGCATTAAGAAAACAGACACTGCTTATTCCTCTGGTGGGGAAGGAATTATGCTTTCCTGCCTCACCTTTTCTGTAGTTGCACAGAGATGCACAGTTAGGGTATGGCAGTGCTAGACCTGTTAAGCCTGTGGATCAGGCACAGATGGCCATGTAGCGTAGAACGTGGGAAATGAAGTTACAGAGTATGAAATGAAGATGCTTCACCAGCTTTACACTCATTAAGGCAAATTGTTTCTGTCTCTGATCACTTAAGATGATTATGCATGAAATCCTAGAACAGAGACGACACAAGTGTGAATAATCAGTTACTTTTGGGTACCATTTAAGCATTGATCAATAATATGGAGATAATTAATGTATAGGACTGAAAAGCTTTAAGTCCACTGTGGTTTTCAGACTCAGTTTACAGGTAGTCAGTCCAAACATAAAGTCGTATTTCCTATGCTCCACGGGGCGATTTTGTGCAATACAAGTTTGTCAGCAGCTAACACATAGCTCTGTGGGTTAGTTGGAAAGCGTTAGGTTATTAATAACAGCTTGGTCTCCTTGCCATCGTGTTGCATCATTCAAGTGCTTAAATTGTACTTGAAGATTTACTGCCTTGGGAGAAAATGAGATTGGTGAAACTTGACCCTTCAGTAGGAGAAAAAACAAATCCTGACCTATTGTCAGGGGGTGTTCCAGCACAGTGCTACGGGTTGGTCTGTTTGTACCCAGGTTATTGTGGCTCTGCAGCCCTGGGCAGCCTGACATATGCACATTCCAGCTTTTGTAGCAGTGATGATTCAGGTCTGGCCAGCCTAGAATCTGGGGAGGACAGAAGTGTTTTCTACTTTGTCTTATCTGGGTGGAAACATCCAACAGCTGTTTCTAGCCTTGAATTTTGGCTGCACCTGTGAAATATTGGAGGGGGTTAAGTCCATGCAGACTGGCTCCCTGTTCCCACTCATCTCAAAGTGCATTGTACCTTACGTGCATGGTAACTTGTAAATAGAAATCATATGGATGTTACTCAGTTCTGTGAACAGATGTCTACATGACTGTCCAGGATGCAACAGTTTTGTTTTTTATCCTGTGCTTGGCTCAACCTTACTAATACATCCAGACAATTCCTTCTGTGCCTATTGGAGTGTGGGGATTGGATGAAGAGGATCTGACTGTAGTGTTTTTAGACTGGGAGAAACAGGCTAAAAGGACTGACAGATTTTGTTTTAGTTGTCTGAGTTAAATGAGCATGCCTGTCAGCTTTTGCTTCACTTCGCAAACTGCATGCCATATCAGAATTCCCAGCTGCTTTCAAATGTTCAGGTAGCAGCCAGATTTCTGTTGTATTTCGTGTTCTTTTTCCCTTTGTGTGTCTTTGTTTCTCACACGCGCGTAGGAATTCTTCAGCATTGCCCTGAGAATGGTTTGGTGCATTGGGCTTTCCTTTATCGCGTGACTGCAAATGTTGTTTGAATTTGCTACTGAATACTTGTTAAATTGTGTTTGCTCACAAAGAATGTTGTGAACCTACTTTATCACTTGTAATTATTTTGAGTGATGCCTGGTATACTGTTTTCATCCAGAATAGCTCAAACTGTCTGCTGTTTTGACTGTTCCAGAGACTGCTTGTCACTTTATGTGACTCTGTAAAAGAGATATGAAGAGATAAAAACACAGGATTCCTTCTAGATCACGGTCCTTGTCACTGCACTGCACAAGTTGAAGAGGCCTAAGCGTGGTGACATATGGAACCAAGCTTTACCAGTAGTGCTCAGAATAAAGAAAGTCTTCTGGGATAACGACCAAGAGGAGGAAAGCAGTTAGGCTGGTTCATCACTTCTATCTCTGTATTTAATTGCTGATTGTAATCATAGGAGAAGGAATTCATCAGTATATCTGTAAGAACAAAAGGCAGGTCCAAGGAATGCTCTGAAAATTCTGCTTATAAAGAAACTCTTGATCCTGTGGCTTTTGAAATGACTGCGACAGTGTGAACTCAAGCACGGAGCAGCTCTGAGTCAAATGTTAAGTAAGCAGTGCAGAACAGAGCTTGGTCAGGGCTCTGCAACTCCGCACACCACTCTGTACCTTTGAGCATACACAGGTCAAGCCTTGTGAATTCCCACTTCGGTGGGACTTTAGCCATCCTAGTTGATTCCTGACACTTGTAGGGCGTGTTGCAGCTCCATCCTTGCACAGTGATTTGAGCCACCATAAGGACTGATTTGCAGTGTGCGATGGGGAATGCTGCCTTTTATTCCTGAATTCTTGTGCAAAAGTTCTTGGCCCTTCTGCACATGTATCTGAAACACACACAACCAAAACTTTCAGACTTAACATGTGCTTGAACCAGGCACTGAGTGCTAGTCCAGGATGCACAGATGGACTCTCTGTGCTCGGGGCTGCACTATTAATGCAGCAGGAGTGGGGAGAGATTGAGAGATAGAGTTTCACACCGTGTCTGAGCTCAGGGCAGTGACGCTGCGTCTTGGGGTGCTGGTGTTGGCAGTGCTGTGCTGGTTATTCAGTGGGGTCTCTGCCAGCTCATGGTGCAGGACAGCCTGTGCTGCACGGAGCAGCTGCAACCCCAAACTGGGAGCAGCCTGGGAGGAGGGCTGTTTTAGTGGGACTGTGTGCTGAGCTCCTCTGTTGTCCAGCACCAGAGTGTATTTAATGCAGCTGGCCACATCAGTTCAGAGCCATTTCAAAAAAGCATTCACTTTCCTAAGAAGCAGCCTGTGCCTCCTCACTGCTGGTTCTTCGTTAAAGTATTTTTTCTTGCATAACCACCTTCCTTGACATAATAGATGGCTTTAAGAGAGTGAATGTCCTTGATTCTGCTGGGTTCAGGCAGTCTTCTTCAGTGATGTGTTATGTGCCCACCACAAGGCATGCGCAGATGTGTAAGCTACAGAGAGTACTGTTTGACTGCTCTTAAGGCTTTGGCTGACTGTAGGTGTGCCACTCAATGACTTAAGGAAAGTGGTGTTTACCTGTTTAAGCAGTGCAAGAGACCTGAATAACTTGTGTCATAGCAAAGAGGACAGGAGTGTATACATGAGGAACTGTTGTACACCACTGACGTTTCAGGTTTAGTATGTGTAACTGTAAGCCACAGCTGTCATGTGTGGATGTACAAGGGAGGTAAGAAATACATTCTGTGCTTGTATCTTTGAATCAACTTGTGACATAGGTGAATGGATACAGTGGGATTATGGAAGAGGTGATGTTGTTTATTGCTGAGCCTGTGCATTTATTGTAGCCCGTTGTATTGTTTTTTTCATATTATAAATTAATATTTTACTAAAGTAACAAAAATATTTGTGAAAATCATCCCAGGTCCCTTTTCCTCTGTTTTTCTACTCCTGCATACAGAGCTTTCTCTGTAAGAGCCCATGGAAGCTTTATGGATCCAATAAAAATAAAATGTTCATCCATTGGGAAGAAAGAATGCAGGATTTAGGAAGAAAGGCTCTTGTCAGGACTTTCATTAAACTTTCCCTTTAACAGTGAAGGAGAGAACAAGAACCTTTGTACAGAAGCTTCTGTAGTCACACTATTTTGTATACAAAGGTATGAATTTTGGATGTAATTCAAATCGTGGAGAATTTTGGCCTATTGTTGGAATGTTATTTCAGGCCTAAGGAACACGAGTACCTATTTAACCAGGAGAGATCTCAGAGTAGAAGATGGAGGAAGTTTTCCACAGTGGGTGAACATGCCTTGCATGTTTTTAGTTTGCAAATCATACAGAGAATGAGAAGCAGTTGGATGGGATGAAGGATCAAAAGACAAGTGCTGCGTATAGCTTGTGGATACTTTCTGAAACAAAGGGGAAAATGTTTAAGCAGAAAGATCAGGATGTGGAAACTTGAATAACTGTTGGATGGTGCTGGAACGACTGAAGTTACGAAGTCTGTGCTCTTTTGTTGTACTGCCTTAAGTTGAAAACTGGACAGCGCATGACCAGTAATCAGAAAGGCATGTTTAAGACCATGTGTAGCAATTTGTTAAAGAGTATTTGAGATGTCTCAAAACAACAAAAAAGTAAAACACGTCAAGATTAGCCAAAAACTTGAATGTAATTTGAATTACACCCAGAAGTATATTTTCATTTTGATTTTTTCCTATTAGATCAGTGGGACAAGTAAAATGTTTGTTTTGCCAGAGGCTTGCACTGCTGTGCTTTCCAATTGTCATATTGGTTGCTGTGTTTTGCAGCATCGTAACAAAACACAAGGAACTGAAAAATGGTGTTTTTGCATCAAACAAGAGATGTCTTTCATCAACTCGCTTTATATGTGAGCAGTTGGTACTGTTTGTTTATATTGCAATTTTCATTTTATTTCCTTAGATGTCAATAAAAACGAATGACTGCCATTGCTTGTTTTTAAGACTGAAACAGATATCTCTCACCAGTTAGTTATTACTGTATGTTGTTTTTTTTTCAACTGAATTTAGAATGCTCTTGCCAAGGAGCCCTGTCTGTTGAGAGGGTATGATGTAATGCTGTTCAAATGAAGCAGAAGTGCACCCTTACCAGCAAAACCAACCCCTATGTCTCAGACATCTGCATTGACCAGGTGTCTTGAAAATTACAAGAAGTACATGCATTCCCATTCACACGTTTTTGGCTTTGGCTTCTGGATCTGTAAGTCAGTCAGCTTTCTGTTCCTGCTTCTTTTTTCCTTGCTCCATTAGGAGTAGCCAGGCTCCTTTGCTCCCGGAGCCAGAGACCACAACTTCTGGTCAGCTGATACTGAGTGCTGAATATGCTTAAACAAGTACATTTTTAAATTTAATTTAGAACCCTTAATCTAGCAGGGATAAATAAAGGTCTTATAAATTTCTTATATTTATAATGCAGCATCTACACACATTTTCTGTTGTCAGTTTTCATAGGTTCTCTAGGTTGAAAGCCTGCGTAGCCTACTAAGGTGAAATTCATTAGGACCACTGAGTGTTCTGCTGTTGAAAAACTGCCATCAGCTGATCTGACAGGGAGGGAAAAGAGGAGCATGCTGAGAGGGGAGGAAGAAACACGTTCACATTCTGCTGTGTCCGTGTTAATATTGACCATGAGGAGGAAGACAGGTTACTTGCAGAGGCTTCCATTGGTGATTTTATCTTCTTCTGATTATTTTTGAGCAGTTATACTAAGTAATTGACAAAGCCAAATACCAGAATGGTGATCTCCAGTTTATTGAACAGCAAGTCAAATTTTGGCATGTTTGTAAGAGAGCAATCCATGAGGAAGAAAGATGCATCCAGGTCGTTGAACTGTGCATTTTCTTATTGTATACAATCCACACTGAGCAGCATGTTTGGTTATATTTAGTATACAAAGCTAAGTCACTTCCTTTGGTTTATTCTAGCTCATCTGACTGACAGCAGACTTTAAGGATTGGGTATGATTTTCTGAATTACATGACAGAGAATGTGTGGAAGACCAAGAGGAGGCTCCTTCAGAGGACAAATGAGGGATCTCTAGTTCTTGTCACACAGTTGTGTTTTGGATGGATGGCTCTGGAGGGCAGTGACAAAATGCTATGTTCAGGATGTTGCTTAATATTTTAATGGAATGGCATTGTCTAAATATTAGAAGCTCTGATTACTCTGTATCTTAACAATACAAATAGGTACTTTTAAAAAACGTTATTAAAATTCTGGGACAGAAGCTGTGCAGTTGTTTGCAAGCTGTGGCTTGTGGAGTGATTCCAGACAGTACACAGAGAAGCCAGTTCTGGGAAAGTGCTGAGCTGTGCACAGCAGAAGGAAGAGGCAGCCGTGGCTTCAATTGCCCATTCAGCACAACACAAGCATAGCTGCCTTGTGCTCCTTTCCTGCTGCTCTCTCTCTCTCTGGCTTGCTGAGCAGAAATTGAAGTCTCTCTTGGGGTACTTGCAAATGTGTATGAATTCAGTATTTGGTATCCAGTGATGCCGGTATAGGAGAAGCAGCACATGATAAAGCCTGGTGTGTTAAGGGACCCAAAGAGTAAAGCTGCAGAAGGTGGTGTAGGTGTGGCATTGATGGAGGTGGAAACTAGCTCAGAGAGAACAGCAGGAAGCCAGAACAAGCAACTGTATTCATTACAGCAATTACTGGACAGAATTAAGGCGTCTTCTGAGGAAAGATGAATGTTAGGCATTTTGTTCTATTTGTGCAGTTTGTAGCACAGCTGGCCAGCAACCGTTTGTAGGTGCTATAATAATACAAGAAATTAGTAACTGAGGAATTCAGACGTTTGAAAAGCAGCAGCAGAAAAAAAAAAAAAAAGCTCCCAAAGCACATTGAGTCATAATGGTTCTTCCAGGCTAGCATTGATTCAAGTTGCATAAGCTGTTTGGGATACATCAAGAGAGTGAGATGCGAAGAGTAGAAAGCACTTCTAATACAATTGATCAAGGATGGAGTGTGTGTACTTCTGAGTGAACAGAACAGGCATTTTTTGATGCTCTACATTATAAATAGTTGCTTTTTGGCAGCTTTGGCTTTGGTCCTTGGCGTTTGACCCCTACTACGCTTACCGCACAACCTTAGCAGAGTGCTTCAGTTAGTACAGAAGGGGACTAATGCCTTTTATTACACTGTTTTGTCATTCAAACTATTAAAAACCAGCAGAACTGCTCATGTTTTTTTGACTTTTTCTTCGAAACTGGTTGTATCTGTTAAGTGAAGGATAATGATTCCAAAACTGTCCTGGTAACTCCTTTCTGAAGAGCAAAACAAGATCTTACCGGGTTAAAGGTAGGGAATTTTCTGCAGATACCATTACAAACTTAGGGTGTGTTTTATATGGTGTTAGTCTTTCTGACCATTATTTGTCTAAAAGACCTCTCCATGGATGTTTAATGTTGGTTGCTCTTCTTTCCCCATTACCAGCAAGGGACTGTATAGAAGAGTCACGTTAATTGCAGTAAATTTAAGAAAACGTCGAAAAAGTAAAAATAAAAATAATAGTAATTAAAAAAAACAAATAAACCCAAAACATGAAGACCATTAGAATAATTATCATGGGGCCAGAAGGACCCACAACAGTGCTGTTTGATCTTCAGTTATGAGTACAGTCAGGCACTGAGAGGTTGTGAAGAAAATTCAAAACAATTTTTGCCAAGATTACTCAGTGGAATCGCTTGTTGCCAGATGCTGATGCTGATTGAGAGAGAACAGCAGCCACCACTGGAGGAATGCATTTTCTAAAATTACTCAAAGTGAGTACCAGTCCAGTGGTTCTAGGAGTTTATTAATACTTTGCAGACTACCCTACGATTTAGGTGATGAGTCAGCAGACAGAAAAGATGCTTATGAATAAGGTGTTTCTCATCTATCCTGTTAGCTATGGGAATCCATGCACTGTGTTTTACTGGGGAGTTTAATGTAGCTGTGAAGAAAGGGCTGTGGAATAGACTGTAGGAGTAGAGTGAAAGCCTTGGTCTGCATTTCCCAAGCAGTAGCTCCTGGAAGCGATATGCTTCTTTGTGGCGAGGAACATAGCCATGTTCCTGGCCGTGCATGTATAGGAGGCTCAGCAGCAAGCTTAGAAAGACCTCTGCCAGATGTGAACTTTCAGAGTGCTGTGTTCATGGGGCTGGTTTCCAAATCATGGCAGAAACACTGCAGCAGTTTTGTTGTTTTTTGTTTTCATTTCTCTAGAACAAGGGATTACTTGATAAGTCTTTCAGTGTTGTTTTGAATGTGTTGTGCTCTCATTTTTGTGCAGACTTGTGTTTGTAATAAGCCAGGTTCTTCTTGTATTTCAAGGATAATGTACGCAACCCAAGATTTCAGGGAGTCTATAAACGCACTATTCCTTTTGTTCAAGCCATTCTCTGGCTGAAAGGTTTACATGAGTTAAGGATGCACAGCGAAGTATGAAGTCAGGCAGTTAAGGTTTGTTAATAAGGAAGTGACATTTCAGCACTATACAGAGAAAATGTATTTGTTTCAATGGTAGGTGCAGCTAGGAGGAATCTAGCATCCTTTCTGAAGCCTGTTTTGTTGATTACTGTATGACCCAGTTGGCAGCAAGCCTGCCTTGTGAGGCACAGGACAATAATATCCTTCACAGCTACTTTGCTCAGTAATTGAAGTATGCTGACAGTATTATTTGGGACAGATATGTATTGGATAACCTATTGCTGCCAAGTTGCATGATAAAACGAAAATTTTTCTCCATCATAAAACTTTCCTGCATTGTTCATCAGTAAGTTGAACTTCAGTAACTCTGCTTCTGTTAAGATTTAAGGGAAAGTTTCTAGTCAGAGGTGTGAATAGACACGCCCTGTTGCTCACTAAACAGATCTACGTTTTCCATGGTACACTACATCTCTAGGCATTTGCTCAAAATCCAGAGTACCATCCAAAAATTCAGATTATGATATCAAGTTTTTATTAAACAGTGATTTTTATAAATCCAGAAAAATCTTACTGAATGATGCTAGCAGATACCTGCATATAAAAATAATTTATCTCTGCCAGATGGTGATTTATCTGCACAAAATGATCATTTCTTCACCACTCTCAGAAAGGCTAGAATTATCTCTTTGGCAAAGACAGGAGTCTGGCAGGCCTCAAGTGCAGACTGGTGTTTTTGTGGGGAATTACCCACAGGGCCTTGGAGATGCTGGTTCTTCCTCTGCAAAATTAATATAAGCATTTGGTATGGTTGTTCTGGTCCTCTTTCTTTTCCTGTTTTAAGTTTCTCCATCATTTGAAATCTTCCTGAGAAGCAGATTGGCACAGGTTCTCTTATTTTTCAAATTAGTCAAGTCAGCTATGCATAAAGGAGCTAGAGCAAATGCATTCCATGTCCATTGTTAAGTGTTTTATTTTCCGGACTAAAAATTGAATACTTTCAGCTCACATGTCATTATATGCCTGTCATTCCTAATTACTTTCTGGCACATTCTTCGGTATTCTGTAGACAGGAAAATATATTTGATTTTTTTTTTTAAACACACAGCTAAAATGCTTTCATAACTCCAGACTGAAAAAAAAAAAAGTATTCTGTGGGCTCTGTGAGGTGGAAAACTATTGGGAGAAATAAGCACAAACATATTATTTTGTTCCTTGCTTTGTCTCTTATTATCAGTAGCCGCTTTGTTTTGAAGGAATGAGACTGTTAAACTTCATAACTGGCAATTAGTCATCAAGCATATTTGGTTATTTTCAGAGCCTTTTTTCACAGAATCACAGAATTGCAGGGATTGGAAGGGACCTCAGGAGATCATCGTCTAACCCCCCTGCTAAAGCTGATACTCTGCAGTAGGTAGCACAGGTAGATGTCCAGACAGGTCTTGAATATCTCCACAGAAGGAGACTCCTCAACCTCTCTGAACAACCTGTTCCAGTGCTCCGTTACCCTCACCTTAAAGGAGTCCTTCCACCTGTTCACATGTTCTAACTGAGAAGAGCCTGACCTCATCCATTTGCCTCCCACTTCCATTTAAGTATTTATAAATCTTAATCAGATCCCCCAAGTCTTCACCACGCTGAGCAGAGCCAGGTTGCTCAGTCTTCCCTTATACGGTATTTGCTCCAGGCCCTTAATCATCTTTGTGGCCCTCCTCTGGAATCCTGGGAGATTCCCAGCTTTTTTGAACTGAGGAAGCAAGAACTGGACACAGTATTCTAAATGTGGCCTCACCAGGCTGAAGTAGAGGGGGAGGATGGGTTCCCTTGACCTGCTGACCGCACTCTTTTTTATGCACCGCAGGATACATCCATATGGTGTGCCCTTCTTGGCCACAAAGGCGCACTGCTGGTTCATGGCCAACCTGTTATCCACCGGAGCACCCAGGTTCTTCTCTGCAGAGCTTCTTCCTGCAGGTCAGCCCCTAACCTGTACTGATGCATGTGGTTTATTCCTCCTCAGATGCAAGGCTGTACACTTACTCTTGTTAAACCTCACCAGGTTCTTCCCTGCCCAACTCTGGTTTGTCCAGGTCTTGTTGAATGCCATTAAGGTTGCAGCACTTAAAGGCTGGATAATTTTTCCCTGCAGGTCTTTTTTACACTGTAGCTTTCTCTATGAAGGGAAAATGTGATCTTCACATTCCGTTTGTAGACACACAAATTGTTAAATGTGTGTGTACGCAGAAGCAGATTAACAGTTTTGACTCTTACTGTACGGTCAGCAAGCTATAGTAACTCTTCTGAAGCTAGTGGTGAATAGAAACTAAATCAGTGAAAAATGTGATTTCCCAACTGGGCTTCCCTTTGCTTCATGGAATTTTTTTCTCCTTCTTGTCTGACAGCTCACAACTAGACTGCCTTGATGATTTGCTGCAGAAGCTTATTAATTCTCAAGAGAGTTGCAGTTTCTGAATCTGAACCTCTCTCTTCACAGTCACCAGTTAGATAGACACAGCTTTGTTGAGTTTATTTCTGCTCAAGATAGTTTCAGAAATGAAATACAAAGACTGGGGCATAAGTGGAGGCTGCAATGTGTGCTACTGCTCAGAGTGCCAAAGATGCTCTCCTACTTGAGAATGCGATCTCCTGCCTGGTCAAGCCAAACTAAGCCAAACTAAGCCAAGCCAGATCTGTTATAGCCCTGGGAAATGTGACTGTGCTCCTTCCCACACAGGTTCCTGGTTCCCACTCTTTGCCAGTGTCAGCACAAATCATTGTGTCAATGTAGGGTGAATCAATTGGCATTTTGAATCAACAAACTCATCTAATGAAATAAAGGGACAACAACCACAACCTGTTTCATCCCAATTGTTGAGCTAATGGTAACTTGTCCCTCAGCTCTCTGATATTAGCAGGTGTTAGAAATCAGTGGTAGTGGTCTACCTCATCATCAGGAGGATCTGGTCAGCTCATTTTGATCAGGCATGAAGCTATTTTCGGCAGCCCCACATACCACGTGCCACCAGTCTTGCTGCAAGGCCAGGGTCTGAGGCACTTTGAAGCATTCTGTGATTTGGGGCCACATGCACTGGTCAAAGGGGGATCCTGCAGTCTACTTTCTTAACAGCTGCTGTAGGAACCTGCAAGGTAGCCAAGCTCATACCTGCAGCCATCTGGTGACCTAAAAGCTTGTTTATCCACAAGCTCTAAAAGTAGTGCATTGTCATCAGAGACAAATTTTAGTCAAGCAGGGATGGACGGATGCAGCAGCAATTAGGAAATAAGACCCAATGGTGCCTGGTGTGTGTCGACGGTTTATGGGCTGGTCCGGCCCGGTTCCGTGACTAGTGGGGCGGAAGGATTCCGCAGAATCCGCGCCTCCAGGAAGGGGAACCCAGGGGACCCCAGAACAATTAAAACAGCGGCAATGATCTGAGGAGGAACAAACTAATTTACTAAATATGCAAGATAACACACTATAATACACTATAATACAATAGAAATCAAAAATA
>PPHD01018580.1:0-14485 GCA_002909625.1 Bambusicola thoracicus
GTCCTGTTGGCTCACTGTCTTTTCTTCCAAAGTCGTTGGCAACCAGACAATAACTGAAATGTGGATCTCATTAGTTGGAGTGCTGTTATTTGCAAGGAGAAGGGGGTTTGATAATTCTGCACACTCCATGTTGTTTCACACCTCCCCAGAGTATTTCTGTGATACTAATAAATTCATCCAGGTTGTCCTGCTGAATGGCCAAGGCATGCAAGGGAATTTAAGGTGCTTTGGTGATTGCTCTGTACCAGGATACTGTAGTGGATAGAAGTGTGCAAGTTATGTCCTGTGTTGTCAGTGTGAGGCTGAGGGGTTTGGCGGTGTTGAGCAGTGGAAGCCTATAAGGTTAACTTATGAGATGACTAGTGAAAAACGAATTTCTAATTTTCTAGTGGAGATAATGCTATATTTAGGGCTCTTCTATAGTCTTAGAAAATGAATGTGGTGTTTTTTTTATTATTATTTTCTTTCTTTTTTTTTTCCCATGAGGAGTACAGTATTTAAGGTATTGAGCATATTTCTGGTAGCTGATCATAGAATCACAGGATGGCCTGGGTTGAAAAGGACCACAATGATCATCTAGTTTCAACCCCTCCCTGTTATGTGCAGGGTCGCCAACCACTAGACCAGGCTGCCCAGAGCCATATCCAGTCTGGCCTTGAACGCCTCCAGGGATGGAGCATCCACAACCTCCTTGGGCAGCCTGTTCCAGTGTGTCACCACCCTCTGTGTGAAAAGCTTCCTCCTAATATCTAATCTTAACCTCTCCTGTCTCAATTTAAAACCGTTCCCCCTTGTCCTATCACTATCCACCCTTGTAAACAGTCATTCTCCCTCCTGTTTATACACTCCCTTCAAGTACTGGAAGACCACAATGGGATCTCTCCATGGAGCCATCTCTTCTCCAAGCTAAACAAGCCCAGTTCCCTCAACCTTTCCTCATAGGAAAGGTGCTCCAGCCCTCTGATCATCTTAGTGGCCCTCCTCTGGACCTGCTCCAAGAGCTTCATGTCCTTGCTGTACTGGGGGCCCCAGGCCTGGATACAGTACTCCAGATGCTCCAGTACTCAAGAGCCGAGTAGTTGGGGACAATCACCTCCCTCTCCCTGCTGGCCACTCCTCTTTTAATGCAGTGTATGAAGATGTGTATGAAGAGTTTTGCATTTCTTGCCTGAATGCTGTCCCATGAGCTTTGCTTATGTGCTGGAGATGTCTTCACAAGAATACAATCTGGAACAGGTCTGTGAGGGTGGCTGTTCTGGGATGTGCTGTGAGATGAAGCACTACAGGAGACCTTTGCTGCTCTCTGGTACTGACTGGGACAGCCTGGAGTGTGCTAGAAGGAGCCCTGTAGCCGTGCCATGTGCTCGGGGTGTGCCTGCACAGACAGCTCTGAGCGTATGGTGAGGACCAGTGGTTCTGTCTGAACTTGGGGAAGTAGTAATGGTGAAAAACAGTCTGTTTTGAGGATGGGGGAAAGGATGGTGAGGGACTTTAGCATGAACAAAAGGTTCAAAGAGGAAATATTGATTAATGCATTGAATGAACTGTAACATTGATGTAGCCTGACCCAAGGTTGATAGATGCCTGAGCTCGGGGAGAAAACATTGGCATGAAATCAAGTAGCAATAAAGTAAGGACAACAAGCACCACTGGAGTTGTCCTCTGGCAGAATGATGGTGCGCATATGTTGTGTAGTTAGAGTTTTAAGGCAGAGAGTGAGCTCAGTGTAAGACACTGTAGGACTTGATAACTGATAAAAGGAGTATTGGAAAATAATCCTGCATCCATCCTGGTGTGTTGCTAGAAGTGATGGGCTAGAGGCCTATTGCATAGCAGATGAAGGTGAGGTGAACTCCAGCTCTCTAGCTGTCAGGCCCAGCTGAGTGCAGTGAGCTCTTTTGCTCAGCTGTTTGAGGACCTTATTGCCATCACCCAGAATAAGAACAAGTCTTGTGCAAGAGTAGGCTGTGGAGTAAGTCCTCTGCGTTAGCAGGAAATGGTTGTAGCAGAACCGAATCTGATAATGCCTGCCTGATTTTGGGCTCTCTTGGGAAGGGGGTGGTTACGGTCCCCAGGGGAAGACCTGTCATGCATGCTTCAGCAATCTTAATATGTCAAACTCACATCAGGCTGTGTGACCAGATGTCTGTCCTTGCAGCATGATCCATGAACACAGGCAGAGTCCTGTCCCAGCTGCTGGCAAGCAGTGTGCTGTTGCACTTTTGTACTGTTTCAGAGCAAAGAGAATCTTAATGTTTTTTCCTTTTGGAAGGGAACCCAGAGTGTGGGTCCTGAGTGCCAAACCCTTTGAAGGATCTATGTTGTCTCCTTGAGGTGCTGTGGTCTCCTCTTTAAAGCCTTTCCACTAGATGCAGCCAAACACAGGTCAGATAATGTGAGTGAATTGTTTCTCTGGGGAGTAATAATAATTTCAGTGAAGTGCAGAAGATTCCTCTACGTAATAACAGTATCAAATTGTCCTCATCTGTACTAGCTTTACATACGGCTAAACAGTAGTAAAAGGGTCAGCTGATGGTTATGAGTTTTCATGGAGACGTGCTTTATTAGAGGGCTGGTAACGATTTTCAGTCCTCTAATGTTATCTTGAAAATGTATCTGCCTTGTTGCATAGTACTCTTTTAAAATCAAATGGACTAGTAGATGTCCTAACAGAAAATACGTGATAGTGGGTTTGCTAAAAAGCCAAACTAATTTCATCTCCACATACCCCTGGAATGCTGATCTTCACAGTCAGATGGATGCAGTACTCTGTGGAGCTGAAAGAGAGAGGCTGACTGTTCATATAAGGCAAAAGGCTTCAAAAAGTTAAAAGCTCTCTGATAAACTCCTGCTAAAGAATTTAGCTTTGCAACCACATGGATATTTACTAAAGCTGTAACTTGAGGTAGAACAAGGCGTGAGAATTCAATTTGTGGAAAGAGAAGTGTGTGAAAGTGGTTTCCTTTCTGCAGCCACACACAGGGAAAGAGGGAATAGAGAAATAGTTAAACCTAGAGTATATTCTTTGTGGGTTTGTTACACATGTGGTCTCTCTCTCTTTATGAGAAACTCTGTTTTCTGAATTTTTTGACTCTTTTGAACTACATTTGTAGTAATAGTCTGTAGATTTTATTCTGTCCCCCTATGAAAAAAATTGACTACAAACCCTGTTCACTCAGTAAGTGTTTGAAAATAACCATGTTCTATTTAAGTGCAGAGAAGAGTGCCTCAATTGTATGTGTTTCTCTTTGAAGAAGAGCGAAAGGTGATGCTACAGAGAATGAATTTTGGCAAGCAGGAAGAAAGCTGAAGAGAAATGACAGACTGTATAAGGGGCGGTTTTTATCCCTGCTGAAAAGGATGTTGAAGTATTTAGAGGAAATGATAAAAAGAATTTCATGAAGAGGAAGATGAATGTAAGATTATAGAAAGCGGAGAAAGGCCTAAGCAAGCTGAAGGAAAACAAACCTGCAAAAACTGAGGTAGGGGTAGGTTGAAAGTGAAAAGCAGGGGAGGAAATATCTGTGATAAGAGAAGATTGATATGAAGTGAGTGAAATGATCTGAGTGGGTAATAGTGGAAAAAGAACAGAATTGAGTTATAGAATGAAAGATGATGATCATTGTGTATGGAATGGGAGAAGAAAATCTCATTTTGAGTATGCGTTATGTTCAACTTTTCGAAAGCCTTTTCTTTGCTTTTGCCAGGGGTAAATGCCAAATCGGAGCCTGGAGCTGGAAAGAGATGAAGCAGTCACAGCTGTGGGCACACGGGTCCCTGTTCCTCCTCTATTTTCTCACAACTACTCCTCCCCAGATCATGTAAAACCACCCCTTTCCTGCCTTTCATTCCTTCTGTATCCCACAGTAACCCTTGTACAATCCCCAAATGATCTTCCTCTTCATCTCATAACATGTCCTGTACCCCTTAGTCCAAAAGTTGATCTGACACTGGCTTACCCTACTTGGTTTTGCTTCTGAGAGGGATCCCGATAGGACGTCTCCCCCTCTTTTCTCAGCTTTTTCTTTGGGTCCCTTCCCATCCCTGCACTCCGCTAGCCTTGTGGAGGTGGGCCTTTGGTGGTCCTGGGAGGAGCTTGGGCAGAGTCTTGTTTGCACTCCCCTCCTGCCAGTGTCTCTTTGTGCTCCTTTGCCAGGCTGCAGATGAGGTTCTTTGAACATAACTTAATGCTATACAACCATCTTCATGTTCATTTTCTGTGGGTATTTCGAAGAACAAACTTGTGATGAAAATACTTTGTTAAATAATATATAGGAGAGAAATTTTGAAGCAATATAGCAGATACCTGCTGCCTCTTCTGGATTTATGCTGTGGCATGCAATATATATTGTATGACCTGCTGAGTCTAATGAAATTAGATTTATATTTTAAACTTGAAAGGTGTTATTTCTCAGCTAAAAGTCTAGTCAGTAGCAATAAGCTGCAATGCATGTTAAGATCTACTTAAAACATCTGTGAGGAGTCCAAGTAATGATGATAGATACGGAATAAAACCTGAAGGATTGCTTATGGCTGCCTACGGCGAAGTTGTAGCTAATGGAATGACATGCAATTTTTCTTTTTCAGAATTGCTATAAGCATGTCTTTATGCATTTTTAAGAACTCAGACTACTTTTAAGAGCTGTAACCATTATGATCCTTTTTAAACTGTGTTCAAATGTTATACGTGCTCTGCAGAGCTGTCATTGAGATACTCTTGAAGCATGGAAGAATGATTATGTTCGTCATCACAGCTGGGTTTTCCAGTGTCTTAGGACTGAAGATAGCCTGCACAGTTCAACTGTTGAGCTGGAGTAAAGATTGCAAGGTTCATCTGATATATTCCCAAGAAATGAACAAAGAGCAGTGAAGATGAGGAAACATTAGAAGTTGGTTCGTCTAAAAACTCATGTGCCACGTTTTTTCACCAGATGATTACATTTCCAACAGTATGGTGCAAAGAGGTGTAGAGATAGTCAAGGTGGAGTCTGAGTACAGATCTGCAGGAAAGTAGAGGTCTTGCTATTTAGAAGTTAACAGAGCAGTGTATAACCTCTAAGAAAGGGTGAAAATTAATCTAGTCAACTGCAAGATTATAAGTTTGACCTTAATGTTATTCAAGTTCTTAAACTGCTTTAAGGGGAAAGAATTGTTCTATACATAATGATAAGGGTAGAACAAGGTACTGTGAATTTACCAAAGAGCAGTTGTGCTCAACTAAGGGAATGTGACTGATCGAAGTTCCCTTTGCCTCAGCTGTGATTATACAGCAGTTTGTGTAGCTGAACTTCAAATAAGATAAATTTTGATTAAATAAAACAATGAAAATATACTCTCAACCTTTTTGATGCATCATGTCATTAGGTGGGAACTTGGCTTCTTGGGATACAATGGAAAATTGAGAGGAGGTGTGTGTACTCTGTAAATGTGTGGAGATGAACACAAGAATATAGTTACATAAGACATTACTAATGGGAGAGAGCAAAGGAGCATACAGACTGTGAATAAATTTACACTAGAAGTCAGAATAGGGTTTCTAATTAACCAAACAGCATTTTAATTGTAGTAGTGGATTTCAAAATGTCTCTTACTGCACTAAAGTAGAGCCCAAGAAATTTAAGAGATTTCCTTTGTAAAGGTGATGAAATGCCTGCCAAAGCAAGGAACTAAATTTGTGGAGCAAGGCAACTAAATGAAATTCACTTGGGGTGAATGTATCAATATAAAGAAAGCAAAATTGAAGTATGTGGTCCAAAGATAAGTATGTTTGACAGCACATGTAGTTCTTTCTCTCTGGTATAGAGAGAATGGAAATGATATGGACGGAATTTTTGCAAACAGAAACAGCATTTCCACAACAACAAAGCAAAAGCAATTTGGAGGTAACAGGATTTTCTACTGAAAGGCAATGGAGATTAAACCTAGGGAAATATGAAATTGATATAAAAAGCTAGAAACTGGCTAAACATTCTAAAACAGATTGTGAAAAACTTCTGAAATAGTTGAAAAAAAGCCTTGGATGGTCTAATGTGACAGAGTATACTTGATTTACTTTTACCCTAATAATCTGTTTACAGTTACGTTTCCTTGACATAAGACACTGGTCTTTGTTACCTGTGCCTTTTGCTAGGTATTAGACATTCAGCATGATGTGTATCAGTCTTTTGAGCAGAAATTGTTGCTGTTTTCAGCAAGGTTAGAGAACTGAGCTGGGAGAAGTAGATAAATGTCAAATCTTGTTGGAAAGTTACATGCACCAATGCTTTAAGATGGGGCCTTGAAACAAAACAGATTTGTTCTTGTGCAAAGAATGTGCTTCTCCTCTTCCTAAGAAGATTTATCCATTTGTGGAAGATAGTAAACCTTGAAAACACCTGTTCTTGTACTGTGAAGTCTTAGACTTTATTACTTAAAACCACTCTGGTACTTAATGGCCGTGGCAAAGCAGGACTCTGAAACCATGGATGTGATTCACTTGAGCTGTGGGAGATCGGGGTGTGCACAGCCTTGCTGGAGTGGGATCCAGAGTCCAAGTTAGAAAAGTGAGATGTACTTGAAAAGAAAGAAAAAAAAAAAATGATGTGGCTGGGCATGATTCAGATGAGGCCTCTGAAGAAGGGAGTTGACAAGGAGGTTGTTCAGCAGAGTGTAGGCTCAGCACCACCTGTGCCATTTGAGTGGGGGAGGCAAGTGTACCTATTTGCTGTTGGCATGGACGAACTGTCCCATTGATGGCTGGGTGGTTGATGGCACAGGTAGTGGCACCTTGGCACTTGGAATAGCACAGAGGACCTCTGCTGCTCTGCAGGTTTTTTGAATGCCTGTGAGTATGCATAGCAACTGTGCCAGGCTTTCTTTCCCTTCTCTCCGTAGAAGTATTGCATGAAATTCTGATGTGCTGGAGATAAATTGAAGTTTTAGACGTTTTTATCAGTAGAGCTCTAGCCTTATTTTATTGTGCATGTTGAATGAGGCAGGGATTACTAGGAGAGAAATGTAGTTTGTAGGTAGCTAAATGTTGCTCAGGAGATAGAGTTTATATCCTTGCTGCTCATGTAGGTTCTCCTTAATGTTACGCAGAGTATATGCACATGTCTTTTCACTGTATATTCTTCTCATTTGCTGGATGCCCAATGAAAAAGTCAAGATTTGATCAGAAGATAAAGAGTTAGATGCTTGCAACTGAAGTTGAAGGAAATTTAGTATTTGTTTGCTGTAGGCACAGCACAAGCTCTGCCTGTTAGTATCTGGTGATTTTCTGAGCCAGGTATCATGTCTGTGTATTAAAGTAACCCTCAGTATTCTTCAGGAGATTGTGTTATGATGAATGGCTTTTGGTTCAGTAAAGGTAATGTGAAGGAGAATTCTGCTCTTACTTTTAATAATTTAGCCTCGGACCTATCTTCTCATACTAACATGAAGTAGTGTGAAACTGACTCCAGTTCCTCTTCTGCTTTACTTTGTAGTAGCTGTGGCCTTTAGAGGGCCTTTGCAGCCATGTGAGTTTCATTTTTATTCTCCTGATGCAGTCAATATAAAGCTGGAGAGTTCTCCATACCTCAGTGCTGTATTGGATATGCAGTTTCATGGTAGTACTTCACATATTCTGTTGCCTAATTTCTTGTGCAACCATTACAGGTCCTGCTGCATTACTTAAAATTGCAGAGCAAGAATGTAATGCATTACTAGAAATTGGCAACAAAGTAGCCTATCTTTTTTTGAAACATTTTTCCATTTCACCTGTAATTGAATAAGAACTGAAGCCTGGTTTTGGATCTCTAAATTACAATGATACTCCTGCTCCCTATGTCAACAACTTTGTTA
The DNA here is from genome assembly GCA_002909625.1 of Bambusicola thoracicus. Taxonomy (NCBI): domain Eukaryota; kingdom Metazoa; phylum Chordata; class Aves; order Galliformes; family Phasianidae; genus Bambusicola; species Bambusicola thoracicus. The sequence goes on from PPHD01018580.1 coordinate 7,825, forward strand.
TTGCAAGACCAATAAATTACACTTTTCTGTGTGAACAAACTAGCTAGAATTGCAACAGGCAGTTTTGCTTTATGAATAATAGGAGAGTTACTTTGTTTTGCCAAATAATATAGCAGACATCTCAGAACGTGGTAATTAAAAATCTCAGAGGGAAAGGTTTCCTTTCCTAGATGTTATAAACATAAAGGAAAAAACAGTAGTAAAGATTCTGTTTAGAGTATAATGAATATCCTGTATATTATTTGCACAGTAGATCCCTTTAAGTCACTTGGAAAGGTGAGAGATGACAAGAAGTAAAACAGAAAATGGTTTGCAACATTGATGGAGACACTATGTAGTGTTTAATTGACTAGAAGAGGAACTGTTAACCTGAATGGGCCTTCAGCTTTATTGGAATAAAAAATGGCATAAAACAATTGGATGAGATTACAGGAATGAGGACAAAAAGATAATATATACTTATTTGCCTAGGCTGTAAACTGATAAGATAAAGAAGATGCATCTACCCCAAATGAGCACGTTTGACTTACAATTCACAATCTTATTTTCCCTTTCATATCAAAACAAATGATTGTAATTATCCTATTATCATTCATCCTTTTATTTTTTCTTGGTAAGATAATTTCTGTTGCCTATGTTGCATAAGATAGTGCTCAGCAGTGCTTACCGTAGGCTGGGAAGTTTAATAAAATATTTACACCAACATTTACCTACCGGACATAACTTCTAAGATTGAACAGATCACCTGCTCAGCAACTCAAATAGAGCAGTGCTGTTTTCAAAAATCAGTGTTGTTATTAATGGCCAAGGAAACACCCTGGTTAGAGCTCCCAAAAAACTGTTTTCTCGTCCTGTTAATTCTGCTCAGCCTTTAAAAAAGAATTCCTTGAGAAATCCTCAGGCTTCCACAGGAAAAAGAAGCATGGGGGTGGGGGAGTAGAAGGGAAATGAGGAGAAAGTGTTGAAGAGAAGCATCGCAGCTTAGAATCCTAGAACGTTTGCTCTTAACACAGTTGATTCGAGGTCAAATCTGTAACATCTCTGCCTTCTTCTAATCACTGGCTAGTTTAACACACGAGTTTTTCTCCCAGTATTCAGAGCTGTCTGTGCTTAGCTGTTATATCAAAAGCAACGTGATGCTCAGTTGGTGTGACTGAATCCAGCTTGCTGGCTCTGTTTCACGAGCCTTATTAGAGGCAACACAGCTAGTGCTTATCCTGGCGTTTCATGTTTTTGTGCGCTGAGGTGGCATGTGTTAAACTGAAGGGGAAAGCAGAGAAAGTTAGCAGTCCTGTATCATTGGCCCACGTAATTCCCTCTGTGAGACCGCAAAGATGAGTTTTTTTGCTGTTAGTGGGATGTGCAGATACTTAAATGTTGAATATAGAGGCTCTTTGAGCTTCTGACTCAGCATTCCATAATCAGGAATTCATGTGCATGTGTGTGTGTATATATCTTGTTTGTACATTGTGGGACATTGCTGGGTACCAGGAACCTGTACTTGTTATGCTACTATGATTTAAATTACACGTGGTCCTATTTAATTAATACTGGAACTTAATCCTATGCTAGTGTGCAGTTGTTGAAAAGTAAATGCTTCAGTATTTAGTCTCTGTTTGGAGTTGGAAAAGGAAACTGCCTTCTCCAGTTCTCTCTCTCCCCTGAACCTTGAGCAAAGCTGCAGATCAGTTAAACCTGTTTTATTTTTTTTCCCCCAGGATTGAAATCACACGCATGTTGTTGTAAATAACTTAATAAAAGATGTGTAGAATGCCATTTCTTGACACCTGTCGGTGGCTGTATAGGTGTACACTGTTGTGTTTTTACTGGAAAATAACATAATAAAAGACAAAGAGGCACTACAGGAAGCTTTCAGGTTCTGCAACTCTCTATGTCAGCAAAATAACCAATACGCATAGCAGATTCTGGTGAAGTTTTTTTTGAGGTTGCTTTTGTTCCTTATTGTAGACAGTCAATATTCTGTGGAGAGACAATTTGAAGAAAAACTGTTTTCAAAAAGATCATTAATTAGCCACCATGTTTCTAATATGCTTGTGAATTCCAGCAGTGTTTTAGCCCTGCCTGTTTGCAGACCTGTGAAAATATTCAGATTGCTTTTTTTTTTTTTTTTTTTTTTTGTCATATGCCATTCCCTGAAATGTTACAGTTGTGGTTGCAGACATTGTTAAGTCTCAGAGATAGAAGTATTGCTAAATTCAGTGGTCAGCAGTTCTTTACTTCCAGGCTCTCAGAGCTGGTATGGCTGTTCTTGCTGTCCGTTTAAGATTACGTAAAGGAAATGTCGCCTGTTGTTATGACAAGAAATATCACTGCCTTAACTGCTGGGATTTTTCTTCTAACTGTCAAAATCCAGGAGCAGACAAGCATATCAAAATAATTTTTACTCTATCTGTTCCAGTAAGTACTCAGTCTGAAATAAATAGATAGATACCTCTTTCCAGTATAACATCAGATAGTGATTAAGTGCAACATTTTGTCTTGCAGGGGTTTGAGATACTTGTTAGACATGCTTGTTGCACTTCCATTTTTGCATTTTAAAATTGTTTTCATCTTTCTTCAGCCTGTGACGGTGGCATGGCCTATCCTCCATAATTGTGTCTTCTGTGAGATGAGATCCTCCAGATTATACGACTGTTGTTTCAGTGGCATCACACAATGCATACCTATCTGTAGGTTTTTCTGCCCAAACATGCTATGAGGAGGGGGCTGTAGAGGAGCTCCACAATTGGAACGATCATGTGAGTTGGAAGGAGTCTAAAGAGTTAAATTGCCAAATACACACCATTGACAAATTAAGAAACTAGATGTGGAATTAGGAGCCTAGAATTTGTGATTTTTTTTTTTATCTAAACTGCTACAAGCCACTTCTGTTGTGAACATGGAAAAAAGAAAAAAGATTTATTTTCCTGTAAAAGAAAGGAATTGTTCTCAAATGGATCTTAAAAGCTTGATGTTTTTTCACAGATAAGGAATATGATGTTATCCACCTTTTAGGTCAGTGCTTTGTATGCTGAAGCAACCAAGAGGACAATTTCCATTTTTTCAGTATGTTGGTAGCTGTCACTGTATAGTTACCCCTAACTGTTATATAGCTACTTTGTTAGTACCACATACAGTAGTAACTATATGATAGTAGCTACCGCTGGGGAAAGACATCTGTCATACTCTGCAGGAGGGTGCAAATCTTGGTTAGTACTAGAAATTTGCTTCTCTCTGTGAACAATTGTAGTATCCTCACTAGACAGATATACCAAGTTTTACTCAGCTTTGAGAGTGGACAAGCGGGCACAAGCTCCCACAGCTTGCAGGACATGAACTGAATATTCATTGTTGTAATCTTGGTACTGAAAAAGTGAATGTGCTGCCACAGCTCTCGTTACCACAATGTCAAGATTTCAAGTTGAAACAACTTGCTGCTCATTTTTGGCATAGCATCCTAAATGTTGGAAATCGAGCCATTTTCTCCAGCTTTCAGTCAGCATTTTAAGCTTAGAGTTTGTGTTTTTCCTGTTACAAATGTTATAGGATTGCAGAATTGGCAGGTACTGCAAGTACTCCAAAATTACAAATAGAGGTCTTTTCAACTAGCAAAAGGTTTGACAATTGTATGATTTTCTGCCAGGAATCATTGCTGGCATCCAATTAAGGAAGTTTCTGTGACAAGAATGCCCTGTATAGTTTTGTATCTGGGTTGGAAATCACTTCATTGACACCACACCTCGTAAAGAAAGCAGAAACTCATGGTTAGGTCAGAGCTTTGTTGGAAAGCTTAATTAGAACTGTCGGTCTAGTTGCCTTTCTCGGTATCAGTGCTTGTTTATTTAATGGGGGATCTGAAAATGGATTTGACATTCAGGGTTACTTACCTATTTCTTCTGCTAACTTTGTTCTCTGTTTTATAAGTTTTTATAATTAATAAAATAATTTTGGCTCAGAAGGAATCCATCTCCTTCAATCATAAATTCTTTTTTCCAGTTGTCTTAGTTTATGTACTAAATCATCAGTATTTTTTGAGAACTTGAGTTCTCAGAGAAGAGGTGTTAAACATGAGGCTTGTTAGTTGTTGGAAGCATGTGTAGTTGATAAATTGTACCACATATGGACACAGCTGATTGTACAGCTGTATGGAACCTTAGAGCAGAAGAGACTCTGACACCAGCTCAGAGAAAGTAGGGACAATCATATGAAACTGACCGTATTGGGCCTCTTAACACTCTTACTCATTTCTTCTGGCAAATACAGTTTTTTAGCAAGTTTGGTGGTAGAGGTGCATTCCTCTTTGTTAAGTCAAATGTCGGATAGGGTTTGTTGTGCTACTTTTACGTTCTCAACAAAATACTTTTTAAGCCGATCGCTTTGTAACACTGAAATTTCAAAATGTCTTCAAATAATATTTATTGATAGTTTTCACGCATTTTGTAAAAATAGAAGTGTTTTAGGAGATTTTTAAGTCCTCTTGCCAATTTCCATTGGGTAGTGCATTTTTACAGTTCGTGCAAAATTTCTATAGTCAGTTGATTCAACCCATGCTTAACTTTAAAAACTGAGTTCGGTTCTTGAGGAAGAGACCAGATACTTAGAGCTGGAAACCAGACTCTTTCATTACCCATGGGACAGAGCAACACAACTACAAACTCCTTCAAGCAGTTCATTTGGGATTGAGCTGCATGAGTTGGGAATCTTAATTTTTGATGGTCAACAGATTTTGGCTCCTTTAATGAGACTTCTAAGGAATACTAATTTGTGTCATTTGTGATAGCTGGACTCTCCTTCATAAACCCTTTTTAGAGATTTGTTTTCGGGTTGACATGAATGGTGTAGTAATGGAGGAGTGTGTTTGAAATAGCAGCAGAAGGGTTAAATGAAGGACCTGTGTCACTGATGAAGAACAGTGCTCCAGGACACCATCCCCAGTAGTAAAATCGAGAAATGTGTTAGTTGTGTCAAGAAAAGAAGACTTGTGCTCTGATTAGACTGCTGGGCAGATGACTCACCAGGGAAAGCTTGTCGTGTATAGTGTTTCTTTTCCTGCTAACCTAAGAGCAGGATAGACAATATACAATACATTTTCAAATTGAGGAAAAACAGGGGTAATGGCTTGGCCTAAGATTTATGGTGATTGAAGTAAGTAGGATTGTGAGGAAAATGACTAACCTGTACGTAACAGCTGCTTGTTCCTAATCACAACAAAAGAGCTGTCCAAAAACCAGTTTGGTGTTGCCAGTCAAGAAGTGCAGAGACATGGTGAAGACTTGAGAGCTGAGCCTGTTGACCTCTTTGTCACGTACATGTGATCTTGGTCAGACCACCTGAGCATATGCCATTTGTGTATGTGTGAGACTGTAAGCAAATAAGTAGGATATTTGTAAATATGCATCCTCCCCTTTCATAAGAGCTGGCATAAGATTCTCTTACAGTAACTTTCCCTGCACTAATACTTTCTTGTTTCACTCTGAAATTAAGCCATTGGCTGTCCCCCGGTGGGAGCAGCTTGCAGTTTCTGTGCAAACTTAAGAACTGTCAGTGGGGCTAAGTGTTGTCAGACGGAGAAATGAGCTAAACTAATTTAGAGTTTTGAAAAGTCTTGTGGGACAATGGTTCCCTAAATTGTAAGCAACAGATGAAAAATGGGTCAGAGAGGAAGGAAAAAGATAGGATAGAACACTTGCTACTGAGTCTCTTATTAGGCATTTTGTGCTTAATATCAGCATGCATTTTTAGTTTTATTTTAATACATCAATATTAATATCCTTTTCTAAATTGAGAATGTTAATATATATTGAATACAAATATTATTGCATTACATTTTACTATTTGTTGTTTTTAATGTAAGTGCTTTTAAAAAGGATGCGTAGGATCCCTAAAGGCACCAGCATCCTTAGATCTGATGAAGAAGCCCTGCAAAACCTTTGTCCGTGGCCATTTCTGCACCTAAAATGTGACACCATCACCATCAGGGTTGCCTCTGTTTGCAAGAGATGTGTTGTCGCTGATGGTAACTTCAGGCTAGATTGTAAGGAGGAAAAAGAGAGAACAGATAGGGGACAGCAAGAAGCAGCTGTTCTGTAGAGTTGAGCCAGGAAAAAGCCAGGTGAGCATGAGGCATTTTGTAAGCCTGAAGAATAGCCATGTGACACACACTGTATTTTGTGAGCTGTCTGAAAACTGAAAATAAGCTGTACTGAAAATAAGCATCAAGATAAACTTACTTCTGTGTTTGAACGTGAGTTGTGTTCAATATATGTTCAAATGAACGCAACAAATAAGTGGGAAAGAGTGCCTAAGAGATTAAATGATTTACTGTCTAGGAGAGATTTCAGGTTATTTTCAGTATTTAAAGCAGTTTGCCATTTGCAGTATTTTATATGCTCATTTGATGTTTAGTAGAATATAAAGTGAAATTTCCTGTGCCTGAAACCTGTTGTTTCCTGGAGCCTTGTATGAAGATAATAGCAGTCTGGGGGGGAAAATTTTGGGACTGAGCTTTAGAGAGCTGTGTGGAACTGTAAGAATAGTAGAAGTAGCAGTGTACCTGGTTGCTTTTATGTGTACCTATAGTTTCACTGAAAAAAGAACCTATGTGGTTAAATTGAGGAGCACTTCTAAAACAAAATTGAATACTGTCCTTAGAATTTTTTTT
>PPHD01018581.1:0-14484 GCA_002909625.1 Bambusicola thoracicus
CTATAACATGGAAGCAGAAAAATCTTTGAAGGCTCATATAATGACCTAAGGAGGAGAATGCTCCACAGAACAAAATGTTAACAGTGTAGAAAAATGTCTGGCTCTTAAAACCCAGGATTAGTAGAAGAAAATCTGTTTGGAATTTCAACATCTTAAAGCAAGGCCAAGCACTAAAAGAGTGGATTTGGCCTGATTATAGCATGTGACATGAATCACAGACTATGGAAGAGGATTAGGTTTTTAATTGCTGGTTGTTGAGGTTACTAGAAGCTGATTCCTGTAGGGGACTAGACTTTTCTCCCTGCCTGTGCTCAGACATGAGTATTTCTGAATTTGAAGAAACACAGCTTCAGACTTGATGGCTAGTGCTTCCCAGAGACCACCAGTGAAAACATGTCTTTCACACAAAAAAAAAACAAAACCTGAAACACCTAAAATACATGCTTACATCTTGACAGGAAGTACTTTTATGTGAACATTGGAATGTTGATTAAAATACCCACAATATTTAAATTTGAAAACCCTAGCATAGCCTGAATAACCTATCCCAGCAGGATATTACCAGACAAGAATACTCACAAGAGTTATTTGACTTACAGCTTCCCTCTATTTCATCATTATATTTTCATGTTTGGTTCCTGAACAACAAATTTAGTAGAAGTAATAGATTGAATTTATCTATTATAAAGAGCAAAGTAGGTTTGAATCATATATTGTACTCTGATATCTAAATTTACCAAGTTTTCTTGGTATCAGAGAGTTGGAGATTGTTTGTACAGTATTTCTAATATATTTGATGATAATCAAGAGTTTCAACATTTGCTTAGTTTTTCTTCGGGTATCAATATGTGACCGTGCTTGTGTGCTGCCAATAATGATTTTTGCGATCACAGCCTTAAAGTTTATTCCTCACCAGACAATTTAGCAGAAGAAACAAACACATTGGAAGAGAGTTCAATTAAATTCTCAGTAAAGCAAGGGAAAGGCTCCCAGCAACTCTAGGGAGCTGTGGGTAAATTCCAAAGGTTCTTGTTTCTGCAGTTCCATATAATTAAAACCATTTAAGCTTCTTTATTTTCTCTCAGTGAAGCCACTGCCATCATACCCACAGAAACAGAGTAAAAATACTCTGTTTGCCATACATGAAACATTCCTCTAATATCTGAAGAACTTGGATGTTTCATATAGTGTAACTCCTACAGTCACAGGAACAGCAGAGTGAACTTCTGTGGCATAAAGCAATGTTGTACCAGGGTTAAGCAATGACACAGTGCAGGGCATATCCTAATCCTTGATGAAAGCAGTTTAGCTATGTAGAGCAATAGTGCTTCCAGGTGATTTTCTGGACAGAGCTCTTCTCTGACCCTATTTTGCCTTTGCTAAAGAGCCATGGTGTAAATGACATATCCACAATAGAAATAGAAATGCAGAAGATGCATTTAGCTCTGAAGAATTCACCCTTCCCAGGTATTCCCCTTCTCACACAGTATGCCTCACAGCATCATTATTTTTAACTTTAGGTCTTGTTCACTATGACTTGAGAATGTTGAAATAATTTATTATAGATGCACAAGGATGCTGCAATGTTTTACAACAGGTGCACAATCAATTCCCTGTAGTAAAATTAGTGGGACAACTGCTCACTACCTGAGTGAGTACAGGATTTTTTGGTAGCAATTGCCCAACAAAGATGAAGAACTGTGATTAGTTCTGAATTTGTATTGATATATTTATAATCTGGCATGTTTTTGAGTGCTGCTCCTTACTCAGAACTTACTTTTGAAAGAAATGTGAATGAATTTATTGATTTATTTTCATTGCTCCCTTTATCACAAGCAAGTTTACTGTAAAACTAGGGGTTTAATCTTGACATTGTGACTTACATATGTGAGCTATAGTCTATCTCCCTAAAACATTTATGCACCTGAAATGTGTATTGTTCAGTGTATAAGCCAGTTCAAATGAAGATTTTTTTTTCCTTATCTCATACTGCATTAGAAATGTAACCATGCTTTCTTCAAAGGCAAGAGACCTCTTTCAACCCTGTTTTGTTTTTTTTTAAGCAGGCAGGAGATGTTCCCTGAGCAATCATCCTTCCAGTTGTACTAACTTCCACTTCCTAGGGTGTTTTGTCACTAATAAAAGCTAATCTGTCCCATCCATTGGTTAGCACAGCTCCTCTGTTCAAGGATTCCTGCAAGGGACAAAGGTAAAACTCGTAGTAATGAAAGATGAGCAGAAATTTGATGCACACCTACTAGCAATAGTTACAGACAGAGATTGTTCTTGGACCTCATGTTAGCAAAAATAGAACAGACACCAGTTTTTAAGTGTCCTTCAAATGAAAACAGTCTCCAGATGTTCCCAGTGTTATCAAAAATCAGACCGCACAATTTAAGCTATTTATTTTATAGTCTCCATCCCCATGGTTTGAGGGGAACTGCTCCAAAGTGTATTAGCAAAGATCCCAGGGAAAGTATATTTCAGACTAATGTATGTGGAAGGAAGTAAGTTCTTCAGATAAACTTATGTGTCCTTTCTGAAGAGTCAAGTCCCATAACCTATGTACTCATAAAAATGAGTACATTAAATCCTATTAACAGTTTTAACAACATTCCTCACCCCACTAGAGCGCAATGTTTTATCATCACATTCTAAATCCTTCAGATCTAATATGTGCAGTATTAAGAAGATACAATGAAACAAATGAGATTTGAATACATAGTGGGGAATAGAACTATGTGAAAAAACTGTATTCCTTCAGAAGTTGTTCTTTAAAGATCTAGTTCTCACCTGGACTTCTGCCAGAAATAAAAATTAAAAAAAATAAAATAAAAAAGCAAACAAGAAACAGACTGCCAGGGACAAGCAATAAAGATAGAGCATCAGTGTCATCCCTGAAAGGTGAGGGGAACCTCAGAAGAAAGGGTATTTACTACTTATTTGTGAGACCACATTAACTTATTTTTCTAAAGTCAGCAGAAATAATAGATTAGCAATATGATCCATCATAGGGTGGGTGAACCAGACTACCTAAGAATAAACAGTTATAAAAGTTTAATGTGAGCATTTTCTTACATTGCTGTGACTGAAGACCAACCTCTCTTGCCTTGATTTCTCACAGAGATGTTAAAGAAACATATTTTTGGGGCAACATTTTAACTCTTAATTTTTATCGAACAGTTTCAAGTCCTTCAGTTTGAAAATGGAATCTAACCCTCTTTGTCTAAAGCAGTGCATGCAGGCTCCTCATACATACTGAGATACCTTTATTGCCAAATGATGTTTAGCTGATGTTCTTCCACCTCTAGCTTTGACAACAGGAATAACTCAGAGAGCCATAGAGTTCACAGTCATCTTCTGTGATAAACCACTTTTCAGTCCTACTTAAGTCATTATCTAAAACCCTTTGAAAGTTACTCTTCTAACCTCATAAGCATACATTGTACAAACAATCAAATGACAAGATAAACAAAGGAAAATCTTACTTTTGAACTCTCTGCACTCTGTTTAGATATACTGCGAGAAAGCACTGAGTCATTTCACACACACCACAGATTTCTCATGTAGAAAAAACCCTTGAGCACCCGAGCATTCCCCTTGTCTTAAGTGGAAAGACTATTTTGCTGAATAACGATTACAGGTGTCACTAGAAGATACAAGAAGAGACTCACTATTTCTGCACTTCCTGGAGCTGTTCTGGTTGGTAACCAGTACAGAAAGCCTGCTGAATGGAAAAGTCTAACTCTAAAATAAGGATTGGTTTATGGCTTGCACAATGTGCTCGCTTCAGCTCCAACAATAAAAGATACTGCTTTTGGAGCTCATTAATTATTTATTACCAGATATCTACACCTCTGAACTGTTCCTGCTGCAGAAGCCGCTGTGAATTTATGGTAATTCATCAGACACAGATGTTTTCAAATTCCCTCTAAAGCCATAAACAGGGGGTGCCAGCTGTCTAGCTAAGTTAGAGAAGCCTTGATTTATTGGAACAGATTTTAGTACTTTAAAAGGCCTAATATACAAACTCTGGACAAGATACACAAACACACACTGAAATACTAAACAATAGAGAAGAAGGAAAAAAAAAAAGTCAGAAGTTTGTTTGATGATCAACCATGTGGTTCGTGAAATAAAGACAGATGGAAACATGTAAACACCAACTTTGTAATAGCAATTCTGTTATTTCAAATTCTCACTAGAGCTTTCCCTGTCTAACTTCGTTTGACATTTTGGAGCCATAACTGTGCATCCTAAGCAGCTTTCAATACCTTTCATGCAGAACTGCTCCTGCAAAATAGCATTTGCTTCATTTTTCCCTTTCTGTCATTTGTTTTCTGTAGTACTTGATCCTTCATGAAATTATGCATAGCTACTCAACCCACTACAATCACTAGGGTCTTTCATGGAAGTAAAAATACTTATGTTCCAGAAGAGAAAGAGGCCATATGAGCGTCTCTGAAGACATAGGATTTCTTCATTACTGTGCTTACTCTCACAATATATTTTTACTTTCATGTCATGAGATCAGTGTTGTTAAAAGCTGTTCAAACTTTTAATGTTCAAACTTGCTACAATATCATTTCAGGTCAGAGATCTAAGCTGAGACCAGCTGATATAAATGAAAATATGTCTATTAAGCTTTGAGCTTGGTCATGCATGTAGTGTGAACATTTCTGTTGTCAACTGAAAATCTCTCCTATGGGCTTTGGTGGTAGAAGATAATCTTATTGTCATTTTCCTAAGAACCAAATTCTTTCTCTTCTGATGAGACTAAAATCATTATTTTAATCAGATAATACATCTGTAGCATGCATGGGTTTTTTTTTCATCCTGTCTAGACTTCCTTCTGAGGGTACATACGGAAATGATACAGAATATATAGGGCATATTATTTTAAAGAACGGGTCACACTCTTCCATTTGTTAGAATTTTGTTAGAATGACACAGCAAAATATAGACACCCAAGCATCAAAATTATATTCCACAATAGGTAATTGATAGTACTGAGAAGCACAAAATTACTAAGGCAGAGTCTCACAGTGACAGAGAGAACAGTTCATTCAGCACAAGATCAGGTGAATGTACGCAGCACAACTTTGTATGCTGCAGATATATTACACAAGAATCAGCAAATTCATGACCCATCTGTACAGAGTAAAAATCCAGAAAAATGAGCAAATAGGGAACAATAAAAGGGATGTACCCAGTGTGCCATGTGATCAGTTACATATTTTCATTTTCCTTATTTCCTTTCCTTTCTTTGCTGAAGTATACTGAAAGATTAGAAGAGTCCCTATGACCCTCCTGATGATGTGTTCACCATGACTCGAGTTCTCTATGATTACTAGGTCCAGTGTACTTCAGTTTTTTAAAGATCAGAACGTATACCACAATGCAGTAAAGCAATGAAAAGATCCTGTTGTGCATTTAAATAAATACATGATTAATTAATTACATGGATTGTCAATAATTCCACTGTAAGGGAAGAAATTCAGGCTTCAAAGTAAGGAATGAAAATTCAGAAACAAGTTTTGATCCCAAAGCTTTGCAGAATATATATGTTCTGAAACAAATCTAATCAGTCTGAAACAAAATGATTTCTTGCATATATCCCTGAGTCATAAATAGCTGGATCTGGGAAGGACGTTCTAAAGAAGTACCATATGTCCTCACCTACGTCTTGTACCTTTCACCTTTCATCTATCTTTGGATGCTTGTCAGAGACAGGTTACTGTACTAGATGAATCTACAGTCTAACTCCATACATTTTCTCGTATGTTCTCCTAATGTCCTGCACATGTATGCATGGCATAAGTTACAAGACATGCATCTCACTTCTGATGACATGGACCAAGTGACTAATGTTAATGGAATAGTTTCCTTATACAGAATCAGTAGATTTAAAACTTTAAAAGTTTAGTATATCATCCCAAGACATATAGCTTTCATTAGCAACATTTTTCATGATGAAGCCAGTTTTACGTCAAGTCTCCATATTTAGGTGGCACAAATAATTCATGCTCCAGCACTGTCATAGCTCATTTTAATCAAAGTCTACTTTAATCAGTAAACTTTTCCCATATTCATTTTTGATGCTATTCTGAGCCAAACAAGCTTTGATCTCATCCATCTTTGAGATAATTAGTTTACCTATTATATTTACTCAAGCACCTAGAGCTATGCTGCAATCCAAGGACTGCATAATGTATGAGCTTGCTAAAGACTGATCCTGGAGGAGGACTCTCCATTAAGATCCACTGCTAAGACTGCTCTATTTGTAATGAAATTCAACCCTGATTAGATTGAGTATCCTTTACATAGTTAACTTTTGATAGATCTACCAAGCGATTCCATGGCATTTCTTAAATTATATCAGAACTATTAAAATGTTACAGCATCATAGGCATGTTCTCATATCCTAAAAAAACACTCCCTGCACCTGTGGAGCTTTCTTCATGCCAGATTAATGTGAAGGATTTGTTTAATACCAGATGCCATTTAAACAGTGGAAGTAAACTAAATTGCGCAATCTTCAAATGGTGTTTAGGAATGCACTAAATTTGGAAGCATTCTTTCATTGGTTTAGAGAAGGAACAATCATTCTGACTTCTGATAAGCAAGTTTTCTTAAGAAGATCCAAAGATGATTAATGTGAAAATTGTAAGCTATTTTTCCATGGAGAGTGTATTCTTTAAAACCAGTTAAGTCAATCTGAATATTAAGATTTTTCATCAGTACATGAGGTATTTGAAATAGTATAAAATCAAAATTACAAAAATTGGATAGAAATATTGCAGCTTCATATGGTATTAAACTCTGCTTTCTAAAAATAAATTATGCCTCAAATTTGTCACAATGAAATGTTTGGGTTCTTTTTATCTGAAAGGACAGATGTGCAATGCTAGATTCAACCATTCTAAATAATTCATTTTGTACTATAAGCTGTAACACTGTAGTTCAGTAGAGTATTTTGAAGCTATTTGAACACTTGCTAAGAAACAGCAAGATAAATATTTTTTTCTATCTATCTTGTTATTTCTCCAAAATTATAAAGTTCTAAACTAGCTGATCAAGCAAAGAATGAAATGAAGATGGATATGAACATAAATGGTGAGACAGATATGAACACAAATGCATTCAAGATTAGTCACAAGTACACAATAATGATCCCCAAGTATTTTTGATTGAATCTCAAATTCTGAACATTGGTTTTTATGTCTCTTCCAAAAATACACAGTTTTTATTTTTAAACTGCCTCACACATACAATGAAATATCCTGAAATATAATGCAGAGTGCTATGTGTCTGCCAAATTATTCTGTGTTCTATTCTCCACCCTGCTAGTTTGTTGAGACCTACATTCTATTTCTTCCTGTAAGTCCCCCTGGCAATGGACATCATTCTTCTATCTCTGCACCCTCTTACTATGAAAAATGAATATTTGTTCTTGCACATTCCCCTGTATCTCTAAAAATGAATATTTATCCCAGACCTCTCTTTTCACCCTTGAAAATTTCTTTCCTGTTGAGTGAATAAGAAGGAATCTCCTTCCACCATTTTATTTAGTTGCTTCGCTGGCATCCAAAAGCCACCTCTTTGTGAGGAATTGAGGCTTTCCTTAACAGAAAATCCTTCCATCCAAAAATAAATAAATAAATAAACAGTAAAAAAAGTAGCTACACGTGAAATCTAAATATTACAGGATTTATCATTGCAAGAGGATGAATGGTTTGATCCAAGCGTCAGCCTCAGGACCAGTACTCTTCAACATCTTTATCAACTACCTAGACAGTGAGATTAAGTGCGTCTTCAGCAAGTTGCAGACAACACAAAGCTGAGCGCTGTAGTGGACACAACAGAAGGAAATGATGTCATGCAGAAGGATCTGGACATCCTTGTAAAGAGGGCCCATGAGAACTTGGTGGAATTCATCAAGGCCAAATGCAAAGTGTTGTACTTTGGTAGGGACAAGCCCAGATGTGTCCACAGACTGGCAGAAGAACTCATTGAGAACAGCCCTGTGAAGAAGGACTTAGGGGTTCTGGTAGACAAAAAGCTGGACATGAGCCAGCAGCGTTCTCTTGCAGCCCAGGAGGCCAGCAGTATCCTGGATTGCATCAAAAGAGGGGTGGGCAGCAGGTGGAGAGAGAGAATTGTCCCTCTCTACTCTGCCCCTGTGAGACCCCATCTGGAGTATGGTGCTCAGGACTGGAGTCTGCAGCACAGGGAAGGATGCAGAGATGTTGGGGCAGGACCAGAGTAGGCCACAAAGAAGATCAGAGAGCTGAAGCATTTCTCCTGTTCTCCTACCCTATTCTTTAATTTGCAAGATAGTCTATTTTTGTTATAGACAGTACGATGGAAACTGTAGCAATTTGTATCCTTTAAGGTGTAGTGAGACATGAAATCATAAGTTATCTGTATGAGAGTTCATCATTCATCAGACACTGAGAGTCACCGATGTTTGAAATAAATTTAAAAATATTAATATTGTATTTTTAAAATCTGAATACTTCCTCTTTTTTTGTTATATTTCAAAAACTATGGAGTTTGCATTGCATATGAGAACTGCTATGTGAGCTGTAAAAAAAGTATCTGTGCAAAGGATTTACAGTAATTCTGTAGTGGATAAATAGAAGTGTATCCAAACTCGCAGGGAGTATACCTCTTATTTAAGAATGGACATAACACCAGATGCCAAAGATGGAAAAATAGAGGGATTAGTCCATAGCAGCATATCATCTGTATAAAAATGGAGGTTGTTTAATAATGGGGAAACTCACAAACTGGCTTAACAGGAAACCTGACTTCCGTGACTTCTTAAGTCCTTTGCTGTACTGCCATCAGGAGTCTCTGACATTGATTTAGAAATGCTATCAAAGCATTGACCCATCTTCAATATTTCCTAGTGTTCTCTCATTTTCTCTGGGCTATTTTAAGCATCCATTGACATTGTTCCTCCTGCCTTTCATCCGCTTATCAGTCACGTTCAGGCATCAGTCAGAATTTCCCACCTCAGCTTTCTACTTGAGTACTGCTTATGCTGCCCTGTCAGGATTTCTCAAAGGCTGCTTCTGCTTTCCAGCACTGGACAGTAGCGTCTATTAATGCAGCTTCAGCACAGAAATAATTCACCTCAAAACTGGTATAAATTATCTGATATTTTAAAATTGTTTTATGATTTTTACTGTTGTTGAGAGACACTGATTTCTTAGGTTTTGAATTTAAAAGCGCAGTGCATCATCTGAGTGTGAGTGTGGTCCCAGTTTGAGAAGGGCATAGAGAGGACTGAGTCAGAACTGCAGATCAATTGTGATATAATTAATTACAATTACGTAACTTAGAGTTCAGACTAGTGATCATTCAATTACACTTGCAGGAAATGGAGCACAAATTGATTTTGTCCCAAACAGTTAAGCAGAAAGGTCATTGTGCCTTCCTGTTATGAAAAGAAACTGCTGAGAAACTGCCTCTGAGAGAAATCAGCAAAACTAAGCTTACAGATATTTTCAATATGAATAAAGTCAGTACTTTAAACTTTTTAAAGTAAAAACCATGATGCATAGGGTTTGTGCTATGTGAAATCAAAGGGCAACTAAGTCTTCCAGTCTGTCACTCAGCAGTTTTGGAAAAGGTGTATCCTGAAATGAACTAAACTAAGAAAATTTTGAGGAATAATGAGATAAATATGATATTGATTATTCACCAAGAAAAGGCTCGCTATTCCACACAGTGAGTTATTTTCCAACCTTGAAAATTATTTTTCTCCCACTTGAAGCAAACATTTTGCTGCATATTCCAGGAGTCCTTAACATTTTTTATTGGTGCAATCATCTGAACTTGGGAAAAATATGCAGAATAATGGATAAATAGGAGACATAAAGACTGCTATCATTCTCATAGATCTCATTGTCCCCAGTGATATCTTTAGCTAGCAATTTTCAGTAAGCAATTTCCCATTTTAATACCTCACACTCTCACTGTATTGGTTGATTTGATCAGGTACAGGATCATAGATGTCAGCCATCATGAAAAAGATTGTAACAAATGTTATTAATGGTGCTGGTGAGTCAAAATCAAATCTCTGGTGGACTTTTTAAGTAGCCAATAGAGACAGATAGACAAATCATATACAGCAGCTAAAACTCACCAACTCTTTCTCTTGTCATCATGTTGCTGTAGATGCCAGCTGGTCACTAAATTACATTAGGTAGAATGGAAAATCTTTGTATCTAATAAAAGGTAAGTCTTGAAGGGAACATAGTGATAAAACAAATTCTTTTTATATTTATTCTCTACAAGTTCAGCATTTAAAGATGGCCACACTGGGCCCCTCAGCAGAACAAGGTTGATTAGCACAAAGCTCAGCTGCCTATATAGGATTTCTGTCTTGCACTGGAAAGAGTCCTACTTGGGGTTTTCACTGCACTGATTGCAGAAGGCTTTTGGATGATTGGCTCAGATAAAAAAGTGCTTTAGGTGACTAAAGTGGGGAGGCCGAATACACATTTTCTGATTCCAAGTATGTCACAACAGTCTCTACTGAACATCACTTTTGAGGGAATGCCTAGTGTTTAGAGAGATGATTTCTTGTGTGGACGTAGGAAGAACTTCTCAAGATAGTAATGCAATTATAAAATACCATGTTTTATCCACTAAACAGCCATTAAATGAAATTAACACTTACCTTAGGATTCAGCATTTACTGAATTTTATGTATTATAAGCAGTTAAAGAAGCTCCTATGGACTCCTGGGTTGTCCAGTATTGCTGTAAAACATAAATAGTGTAATGCTGCTTCTATTGATTACATTAATAGCAAGATGTTTAAATGGCATGATGAAATTATAAGTTATAAAAATTATTGTAAAGTAGTAGAATATAACCTTTTTCATCTGTAAATGCATCAATTATTGTGCAAGTTTATATACAGGACACTGAGCTACATGATAATGTACAACTGTCTCGCTCCAATTTATAGGAGGGAGAGGAGGTTCTTTGATATATGTATACCCAGCGTGAGATTAAGAAACAACGGTTCAAATGTTGGTCCTACCAGTTTATTGCAAACCTTAATAAGGGAGATGGAGAAGGGGAGGACAGACACTATTACAGACTGGGGTAGTGGGGAAGGGAAGGAGAATGATAGAAAAGATAGAAAATAGAAGCAAGGGATCTTGATAGGTACAAATTAGGGTGATGGGGAAGGGGAGAAGGGCAGTAGAAAAGATAGGAAATAGGAGCAAGGAGTCTCTATAGGAAGCAAGAGGGAGATTGTCACCACCATGGGTCCAGCGTTGTTCATGGTTCAGTTGTTGATCTTCAGTAGAGGTGGGTCATTGGCTGTTGTTCCGTTGGTGATAACAGCGACCATGGCGAGAATGACGACAACTGCGATGGTAGCACAAACTTATTTATAAGTCCGAAGTGGCTGAGTCAGCCTTTTGGAGTGACAGCTTCTGGCTTTTGGATCTCAGCAAGAACTCCTTTTTTCCTATCCCCCTGGCCTTGCCAGCAGATAAGAGGGAGTATGCAGACGCTAACTTGTATCTAGTCTTCACAGGATACCATGGTATCATCCCCTAATCTCCCTTAGCAAACAGGTGTAATTTGGTCACAGGACAGATCTTCCACCAGTAAACAATCTAGTAAACAGTCCTGGGCACTCCCTTCTGAAAGCAAACAGCTCCAAAGAAATGCTTTCAAATGTAAATTGTCCAGACAGTGATGTTGATTGCCACACTGCAGCACCCACTTCTCATCTCCTAAAGTCTTATCACAAGAAATACCTCAGGAAGCAGGCTTTGAGCCAGAAAACAAAGAAGGATTCATACAACAACTACTGAAAATAAGTATGAAAAATTGCATAAAATTTGAATAGTAAACATCAGATTGTCTGAATTGGTAGATAAATATATTTTAAAAAAGCTAAATGTATAAAAGACAAATTTTCACATATAGGAACAGTAGATCAACAGATAGAAAAATAAGAATAGTTCCCACAAGGAGGAGACAGATACTTGCTGGTGATCAGCCAATGAATATCATTAAGCTGTCAATGGAAATATACAGTGCAAACTCTGAGCAAGGAAATATGAGCTCTGTGCTTTGAATCTAGACCTCCTAATCACATCTGCTGGGTTTTGTTCAGCTGGTTAATTTTGCTCCTGAGCAATATGCTTATTTTTCAGTAACTGATGTCAAGTTAATGGGAGTTTGCACAACTTGAGTCTTAGCTCCATCAAGATATAAATATCAAAAGACTCATGGGTGCTGAAGGGATAAAGTAGATCGCAGTCAAAAAGAAAAAGAAAAACAAAGCAACAGCTTGCAGGATTTTAGTTTTAGGACGCAGAATCTGTCTATGTTACCTCAGGGTACCTCTATCTGTCTATACGTTACCTCAGGGTACAAAAGAGTTCATTTTAAGAACTAAAATTATATGACAGAAATCTAGTGTCTCCTTACTTTTTCCATGTGCAAGAAGGTTGGATCCGTTAGAAACAAAGATATGTGTAAGTTTACACAGAGAAAACAGTAAATGCTTGTAAAATCTATGTAGAGTTGAGCTAAGTATTGCAGCTTTTTAATATAAATTTCATTGCTCATAGTATGAAAGTCCTGACTTTCGTTTAAAGAAATATTTTTTTAGAAGTGGTACTTTGGAGGACATATTCCTTAAGTCTCGCATTTATTATTTATTCCAGCCTTAGTTCTTCTCTTCACCACCATCGGTAGAACAGCTTCTTTCAAGGAAACTGTAAAACACATAAATAAGAAGATTTGGAAAAAGCACTTCCTTTGAAGGTTAGCAGATCAATATACTCTAAATTTTAGAAAACTTACGAAAACTATAAAAGGAAATTTCTCTCTCTGTTACATGCACATGCATGTATACATCTGCACTCCACTTAAAAATGGAAAAAAACATCATTTTAAAACAGAATATAGCAAATGAAATTCATTTTTTTTTCCATGACATTTACCACACTGAGGAGCTATCTACAAATGGGTGGACAGCAGAGTTTCACCTTTAATTCATAATGAATGGGGGACCTCACCTTGTCACCAGCTGACTGACGTGGTCACAGCATTGTTTACATCACCTACTATCTTATGACTTGCTTTCCTAGTTTGTTCATTGTCCTTCCTCAGAGACAATCTTTAGGATTGTAGATCCATGTACATGAAAAATAGGGTCTACATGGTCATCAAGAATCAATCAGTACACAGGCTTTGAGCCTTAGGCTACAGTTGAAAGTCCTATAGTTAAAGAAATTTCTATATTTTTATGGTGTATAATTACAGAGTAAATGCTTTAGCAGTAGTTCTAGGGTCATGATGAATAATCATACTTTTCAAAGAAAACAGAACATTGGATTTTACTTAGAGTAATGTGTATAGCATTTATGATGATGAGTGAAGATTACTTTTTATAAAAATATTCAGTATTCTAATAAATGGCATATGTTTTCCTTCACCATCCATCTCATTCTAATCTCTTTCTTCAGACACATATCATCTTCTACCTACTTATACATCCAGAATTTCCTGCTTCCTGGTTCAGATTTCTCTCCAGCACATCTAACATCATATCTTTTGGCTCTGCTTTTTCTTTACTGCCAGCAAAGCTACCAAACTGTCTCTTCTCAATTTGGGGCAAGGAGATCATCTTTCTACAGTGAAAAAGAAAGGGGGGAAAAAATGGTGGAGAAAAGTCACTAAGGATCTATGCAAAAAGACCTTTCCAGCTTCCATATCTGTAAAACTGAGGATGGGAAGAATAGGAAATACCTTTAATCATGGGTTCCATCATCGTGTATGGAGGGCATAGGTACAGTCTGATCAAAATAGGTGGTTTCTGAAATTCAAACCTGTCTAATCAGGAAAAAAATCTTAAAAGACTCAAGCTAAACCTGTTTGAACCTCTGCTTTGAGCACACAGTGTGATTCTGTAAAGAATATATCTTGTCCATATGTTTATGCAAATGGTCAAAAATACATTCATGCAAATGGATATTCATTCCAAATTTCAGGCTCACGTAAGGAGCTTTGATGCAAAGTGTAACTTTTACAGAAGAATAAAGGGTGAATTTATTGCATTCACACACTTTCTGGCAAAATTCTTATTGTTTTGTAAAGAAGAAGATATACTGAAATGCAACATTTCTCTGTAAAGTAAGAACTGTTTCTAAGCACCAAGTCAATGAAATAGCCTATAATACCAGTAATTTGCTGTATAAATGCACATAGATAAAAAAAGGGATAATGTCTGCTGTCCAGGATAACAGATGACTACAAGACTGTTGTAGAGAAAAAGTGTTCACAGTGGATCCTCAAAAATAAAAGAAGAAATAGCATAGTTGAAATGCAAAAAAGCTCACTTCTATTTTCACTATAGACAATGAGAACTTTATTATTGACTGTTGCAGCCAGGATGGAACTCACAGTATGTCTTCTCATCTTCAGAACTCACTAA
>PPHD01018582.1:0-14484 GCA_002909625.1 Bambusicola thoracicus
AATATAAGTGAAAAGCATGTATTTAATCTTCTTTGTCTTTAGAAACAAGCACAAGTCATGATAAATCTCTAACTTAGCATACTCCCTTGTAGAGTTGTGAAATCTATTTTCTTTAAGAAGTGGTGAGTACTCTTTAGTCAGGCATTTTCCCTCATATCCTTTATATATTTAGAAGACTTGACAGATGTTTACCAATAAATGCTAGCTGTGTGCTTTCTATCTATGCTGTGTATCTTTAAACTTTAATGCTAGTACTCTATGAGATTATTTAAATTCTGCTGCTAAATACCACCTATTTGCATTACAGTGACACATTGCTTGGTGAATAACAAAACCTAGTTATCTTACCTGAACCAGAAATCTTGAGTGCTATGAAATATATGTGGTAGAGTCCTAATTTTTAATTGAGAGTTTTCTCCCTGAAGCATTTTATTTCTCTGAGTACTTTTAATGATACTCGTATATTCAAAACGTTTGTACTGAATCTGACATTTGTACTGAATGTAAAGAGAACAATTTGATGACTCTGTCCAACTGTCATGCAAATTGCATAACTTTTCATCCAGAGAACTCTAGTAAAACAGCAACTCAGATTTCATTTTTCAGAAGAGAAATTGTTATTCCCTGATCCTGGAGAAACTTCTAGTTGTTTGTATTCAGTGACATAATTTTTAGCATTCTTTTGTTTTCTCCTATCTTGGTTAGTTCTTAATGAACAATGATAAGCAGTGTTTCTCTTGCAAGTATCAGTCTGTTTCTCATCCGATTATCTGTAGTGTTGTGCACTGACATTAACTGCAGTGTCCTTAGACCACTCGGGGTGCCACTGTTAGTGGAGTGCTGCCTCAGCTGTCAACAATGTTCCACACACCTGTATTCACTTAGTGTGCAGGTACTGATGATAGCTCCTTGGTTATCTGAAATAGAAGGCTAAACATTCGGACAGCAGCTTTTTATGGATGTGTTTTCGAATACATCCTATATGAACACAGTGCATTTAGTGATGGCCCCCCATCCCAAATCAGAGTTGGAAGCGAAGGTCAAAATACTTGTGTTGTTCAACAGGTCTTCTATTTGATCAAGCTTAGATGTGAAAGCAGGGAACTCCTAGAAGTACAGTGGACGCTTTCAAGATGATCTCTTTAAAGAATACATATGCTGCATTTCATTTCCTTTTGTAATTTACTCTTCTACAGGGTGTTACACAGGGAGAGTACACTCCCATGGAGGATAGTGAAGAAACTTCTCAGTCTATCCCAATAGATCTTGGGCCTCTTCAGTCAGACCAACAAAATACTACTTCATCTCAGGATGGTCAGTCCAAGAGAGACGATGTCATTGTTATTGATAGTGATGATGAAGATGATGATGATGATGAAAATGAAGGCGAGCAGGAAGTATGTATACTGTGGAATTAATTCTGTTTAGGAATTACTGTACTTACCTTTTTTGTCTTTGTTCAACTGTAGAGCTAATCTTGCACAACTGATTTAATCAAAAATATCCTTTTTTTGTGTGTTGTCTCTGTTTCTGTTGCTTGAATGTTTAGTATTTTAAAGACTTGTTAATTTCACCTGGGTTTTTTTGTTGTTTTTGTTTGTTTGTTTGTTTTTTGAAGTTTTAAAATTCTACATTGGCTCTGAGTTCCAGGAGATCTTTGTTTAGCCAAGCCAGCCCTGCACACCCTTTGTTTCACTTGTGTCTAATTGGAGTTGTCTGTTTTTATGCTCTTAACAAATGGCTCTTAAAAAGTAACAAAGTGGTTATGGACCACAGTGGCTTCAGAAGCAGATTTCCAGAGGATCTTAATAACCAGTTTCTTGAGCTGTCTAGAGTCTGCTCCCCCAACATACAGGGTAGTAGCTTTGCTGCTAGTTTTTATTGTATCAGAAAAAGATTAATGTGCACAGTGGCCAAGATAGCCACCAAGTATCACTTCACCTGCAAGTTCATCTCTATTCACAAAAAGCAAATCAAGGAGGTTACCTTCCCAATTCAGCTTCCTTAGTCCCTCTGTCACAGTGTGCTTCAGGAATTTCCTGGACCTGTTCATGATAGACTTGGTTAACATCTGGGAAGTTGAAGTAACCTTTAAGGACAAGGGCAACTAATTTAGAGATTTCCTTTAATTCCATATAGAATAATACAGCAGTACCGTCATTCTGACTGGGTGATCTGTAGCGGACTCATGCAATATCTGCTTCATTATCTTTTCCTCTAATCTGGTCTGGAAGCTCTCAACCATGTTGTCCCCAGCTTGAAGTGCTTTACAGTCCAACCACTCCTTTCTATACAGTGCTGCTTTTCTATGTCACCTGCCCTACTTGTCTCTCCTTTAGGGTCTATAACTATCCATCATAACATACTGCTGATAGGACTCTACCCACCATGACTCTTTTTCTCCCCCTAGTTGAGTCTGTTTTGCCTGTGGCTGTAGATGGTAAGTTATCTCCCCATCTTTATCTTGCTCCTCAAATTTTTCCATCTTGTTTTGTCCATGTGTCCTGTTGAAGAAAAAGAGTGAGAACAGATGGTGGATGTCTGGCATCCCACCAGTCATCAAAAAAATACATACATCCAGTCTACAAATCATAAATGCTGAAAATCTTCAGATAGAGTTCCACAAACAAAGGTGGTCCCTGTATGGGAAGTGAGTGAAGTTTACCACTTTACCATGTGAAATATTCCCACTGTTCTTTCAGCATTTCTCTAAGGTGTTTTTATGGTACTATCACAGGATTATGAAGATGAGGAAGAGGAAGATGAAGATGATGATGAAGACACGGGGATGGGAGATGAAGGTGATGATAGTAATGAAGGAACTGGTAGTGCTGATGGTAATGATGGGTATGAAGCAGATGATGCTGAGGTGAGATTTACACTTTTTAATAGTTTTGTTAAAGTACTTGGAATAAATTGGCATTGTAATGCAACTGTAAAGATTTCAGTACTTGAAAGTCTTAGTGTGAATTCCTCCCAGAAAATTGAGGCTATATAGTAGGTGGTGATAATTTCTGTTAGAGCTGGTCTTTTCACAAGAAAAAGTCAGCTTTGAATATGTAAAAGAACTGAATGAAAATGTAAAGTATAGGACACAGCATCAAATACTGTAGATGTGAAGTTAATAAGGCAGCTTCTTTAAAAGCCAGGTATTTCACTGTCATTAAATTGTGTTCACATGTGTATATGTAGATATGCAAAATTTTTGACATTTCTTAAAGTTGTGCACGTCTAGATAATTTTGTAGAAATTTACAGAAATAACTTGAAGATTTTTTCATATATGTTTATTTGTTTTCCAAATACTTCTACACTGGTTACATAGTCTTTTTACAGCCATTAGGTGTTCAGTGCTAAATCAGTATGTTTGTGGTTTTTAGGGTGCTGATGGTACTGATCCTGGAACAGAAACTGAGGAAAGCTTGGGAGGAGGTGAAAGCAACCAGAGGGCAGCAGATTCTCAAAACAGCTGTATGATTAATTCTTGCTGCTTCAAAATCTGTCTGTAAAGGGAAAAACATAGCAGTGATTTTGCATGTATTTAAAAAATTAATTTAATGTAAAACAATGTAACATAAAATGTGGATTATTTTGAAAGGGTCTCTTCTACATATATTCTACTTTCCTTTGAAAACACTCTAGACTCAGTTTGCTATAGAAGCTGCTGTTGATATTTCAGGAGATGAATCTCCTCTGTGTGAGTCACTGCTTGAATAATCAGCGATTTGTTTTGGTGCTGGTGTTGACTTAGCTGGCACAAATCCTCTTTTAAATGACTTTAAATAACAGTACTGAGCAGTCTCCACTTAAGCAAGAGTAAAAAATGCCTGTTTAAATGTGGTAGCAGAATTTGAAGACTTGTGTTAGTATCTTTAACTCAGAAAAATGTTGGATGGCATAAATATAATGCTCTGAATTTCCATGTGTTTTAGGTGAAGGAAATACAAGCACTGCAGAGTCCACTTTTCCTCATGAAAGTTCTAGAGAACAGCAGCCGTCATCTGCCTCAGAGAGACAGGCCCCTCGACCACCACAGTCACCACGCAGACCACCACATCCATTGCCTCCACGATTAACTATTCATGCTCCTCCTCAAGAACTAGGTCCCCCAGTGCAGGTATAAAATAGTTCAGAAGAAACTTTTTAAAATGTTTTTTTTTTAACTTAAGTTTCTTTTAACTTAAGTCTAAGTGCTCTGCAAATTGTAAAAATTGATCATATCTATTTAGCATCCTGAAAATGGAAACTGGACAAGTTGACTTAACGTCTCTCATTCTGCAGATTATTGCTGGAGGGGAAATATTGAAAGCAAAAAAGTACTCATCATGGATTTGTATCTTGAAGTGATTATACCAATGTTATTTGTTAATACAGAAAAAACCCTCTTCTTGAAAAGACTGTAACTCAGATTGCTAGGGATTTTTATTTGTCTCTGCCCCTACGCACTTTAGGCAAAGGAACATCAGTATGCATTATCTAAGCTAAAACTTTTACCATCAGTACTTGACTGATGACTATGCTTTGACATAAGCATGAACTTATTAAATGAAAACATCACAACATAAATTTTGCTAAATAAACAATATCATGGCTATGAAATTATGCTTTACTGTTAACTTGTTGTGAGGCTTGTGACTGTTATATTTTTGTGTCCAAGTTTTCTGTCCTCATTAGAAAGTTGAATGAAACAGCAATAATGTTTATCCAGGATTTAAATCTGCGTGTTTCTCTTTTGTAGTTAGGCCAGGCAGCAGATGTGAGATGTTGGCTATCTGCTGCCATAATCTGTTAAAAGAGATACGATGCTGTATTGGGCCATGTTGTATACTGAAATATAATTGTTACACTTACTGATGTAGCTGCTATTCACGACTCTGATTGAACAACTCCATGCTATTAGAATTCTAGAGAAGCATTCACACTACTTCATTTTTTTTTCTTTGCTGTAAAGAGAATCCAGATGACTCGAAGACAGTCAGTGGGACGTGGACTTCAGCTAACTCCTGGTATAGGTGGGATGGTAAGTACACGAAAGCCTACTACTAAAACCCTGTGTTGAGGGGATGATCATAACTCTTGAGTTTTATTTTGGTGAGCTTTGTTTTCTTTTGTTTTTTCTATTTAAGAAGTCTAGCTACTAAAGTGAGGAATGGCATGGCTTCTGTAGCCTTGCAGGTAACATCTTAGTGCTGTTAATTTGTGCATTAATGGAAGAAAAACACAAGAAAAGTCCAAGAAAGCAAAAACTCTTCTGAAAGTTGAACTTATTATGTCCAAGTCAGTTTTAATTACTTATTTTTAGAATCAGTCTTTAGCAGTTAATGTATTATTGAGAGTTTGGTTTTTAGTCTCTCACTAAAGGAGAAAGGCAATTCATGTATGTTTTCTGGAGATGAAGAGAATACTGTATTTAGGATAAGGGAAGGAGGAAGATGACGTGTCTGGCTTTGTAAGTAATGTAGGAGCAAAGGATACAAATCCATAGAAAACAGATGATTTGATTCATGTTCTGGAAAATCCCATAAACTAGGTTGTTACAACAATCCAAACTAAGACAGGTCATTTCTATCTATTTATGAATGAGTCACCTCAAGATTTATTTGTAGTCAACAGGGAGATGTGACACTTCAGCATAGTATTCTCATGCAGTAGATGTCACCCATTAGGGCAATCTGTATAACTAGCTCAGGTTCAGACATCTGAAATTACACATGATTTGTTTTGGAGTTAAGCCTGGTGTTGGTTTTTAGGTTTTTTGCTCAACAGTATGGAAAGAGAAAACTGTGCTTTAATTTGATTATATGATAGGAATTGGAAATACATTGTAGGCTTGCAGTTCAGTCTCTTTTTTTTTCCAGCAGCAGCACTTCTTTGATGATGAGGACAGAACAGTTCCAAGCACACCAACTCTAGTAGTTCCACATCGTACAGATGGATTTGCTGAAGCAATTCAGTAAGTAGATATTTAAAAAAAAAAGAGTAGAATTTTGGTGTCTACATTTTTTTTTTTCTTTAGTGGAATGAAAATAAATGAAATGAACTTGAGATTGGAGTGACATGCTAAGTAGTATGACATATATTACATATACAGTTAAGCAGATATTAAACTGTGTATTGTGAAACTTAGCAGCAAATTAGGAAACAGGTCATCTACACCATATGGTAGCTTGTTGACCTAAGAGAGAGGAGATGTGCAAAAAATGAGGGTATTTTATTTGTTTACTTCAGCCTCTGTGCTAATATTTTAACAATTAGTAACAACTGGATAGATTTGTGATATTTGTGCTACTGACAAGTAGCACAAGTAGCAAAAGGTTACCTCCAGTTCTAGTTTTGAGATAGCTCTACACATGTTCAGTTACCCACATAAAATTGTGAGGATTCATAGAATGAGTAAGCAAAGAATAATCCATTCAGGATTTGCTTGCAGCTGCAATCCAGATAAGTTTGGGAAACATCGCTATTGAATTACTAGTACTTCAGCTGCTTTTTATGGTTATTATTGATTAATTTTATCTCAGGTGTAACTTGTTCTCTTGTCTTGTTTAGAAAGTTTTGTTGTTGTTGTTTTTGTCTCCCTGTATTTGGAAAAATTGCAGAATTCTTTTAGTCTTTATTTTGATAGTTCCCCTCAGGTAGCTGGAGTTCCTAGATTCCGATTTGGACCCCCTGAAGATATGCCACAAACTAGTTCAAGTCACTCTGACCTTGGTCAGCTTGCTTCACAAGGAGGTAAGTCATTTCTGTACTTCTATCTACTTTTCATGGTGGTTTGAGTACAAAAATATTAATAATTCATCCATAGAAAGGCAGTTCTAATTTGGGTATATGCCGCTTCTCTGTCAGCAGACTAGTGGAAAATGGAGAAGTGTTTCCTTCAACATGCTATACTTCTATTTTTAATTTTATTCTAAAAGTAGAAAGCTTCTATGCGTGAGAAAGACACCTTCTGAAGTGAAGAAACATAGCTGCAATTTTATGTGGGACAGATTAACTGCTGGGTGCACAACCTGACCCTCCTCTGGCACATCTCCATGCTGTTCCCCTAGGTTCTCTTGCTGTCATGAGGGAGCAGACATCAGAGGGACCTGCGGGCTGCCATGAAGCCTTCTCTTAGCGTCCTAGGTTGAACAAGCCTAGGGACCTCAGCTCCTCCATACATCTTACCCCCAAGATTAATTCCCATCTCCCTAGCCCTGCTTTGGATGTCCTCTGGTAGTCTTATGTCCTTCTTACATCGTAGCACTCAAATCCACAGGCTGTGCTTGAGGGTGAGGCAGTGCCAGGCAGAGCAGAGTGGTCCCTTCCCTCACCCAGCTGGCAGTGCTGGGCCTTATGCACCCATTGCACACTGCTGGCTCAGATTCAACTTGTTACCAGCCATAACCCCCAGATCGCTTTCCATGGGGCTGCTCACTAGCATCTTGTCCCCGTTTGTATGTACAGCCAGGGTTGTCCCATCCTGCATGCTGCTGTTAAACTCCATGGAGTTGCTGAATGCCCAGCCTTCCAGATTGTCAAAATCTCTCTTCAGTGCCGCTCTACCCTCAAGAGAGTCAACTCTCTTGAGAGAGAGTCAACAGTCAACTCTTGAGAGAGAGTCAACAGTCAACTCTCTTGAGAGAGAGTCAACAGTTATATCATCTGTGAACTTACTTAGTATGCATTTGAGTCCTGCATCCAGATCATGTATAAAAACATTAAAAGGAACTTTCCCTAAAGTGGAGTACATCCTACTAGTGACTGGCCATCAGCCTGATGTAGCCTAATCTGCTATAACCCTTCGATCCGAGTCCATCAGCCAGTTGTTCACCTATGACACTATGTACTTGTCTAGCTGTAGGCTGGACGCTTTGTCCAGATGCATATAACTAATAGAAGAAAACAGCAATTAAAAAGAAATTTTCAGTGTATATCCTTACTTACTAAGAGAAGACTAAGCAGTCTGTCTGTATTGTCTTCACTATTGTCCTGACTTGGTACCTTTCTCCTGCATCCTTGTCAGCATGGAACAGTATGCTGTTCTTTGAAGAAAGCTCAGTGCAAAATAATAGCATATAAGGAAATGGCTAAAGTAAAGTGAGTGGCACTACTTTTATCCTTTTAAGAAATTTTTTATCCTTTTAAGAAATTTTAACTAGCTGTGGCAGTAAGTCTAAACCTCTTAAAATAACACATCTCCGTATTTAAATGCATATAATTGGATTTCATCAAGTGTACAGAGAGAAGACAGCAGCTAGTCTGTTGGGCTTTTTCATTTGTTCTTATTGTCACTATAACATTGTGTGTTGCAGGTTTGGGAATGTATGAAACCCCACTCTTCCTTGCTCATGAGGAAGAATCAGGCGGTCGTAGTGTTCCAACAACACCTTTACAAGTAGCAGCACCAGGTAAGTGGCAGGAAATTCACAGGTAAAGGTTTGAAATTTTGACTTTACAGAAAAGGATTATACAGTCAGGAATATTCCAGTAGCTTTTCCTTGTGCCTAAGATTTCCATAAATTTTATTTAGGAAGTTCAAGCTAACTCCATGCTTACTAAGCTGCCTTTCCTGTACAGTTACAGTTTTTACTGAAAGTACATCAGCTGATGCTTCAGAGCATGCTTCTCAGTCTGTTCCAATGGTTACCACATCTACTGGCAATCTGTCCACCACTACAGAGGCTGGAACAGGTGATGATGGGGATGAAGTTTTTGCAGAGGCAGAATCTGAAGGGTAAGCTGTGACTTGATTGACTTGAAGTCATGTTAGTTTTTTAATGATGTTTCATCCAAACATACCTGTCATCCATTAAGTTTTGATTTAACCTGATCTGATAGGAAGGACGCTCAAGCAAACTTTGGTAATTTTGCTAAGTAATGTTATTTGACCTTTTCATGTAAAAGCAAAGCTTTTCATCTGGTAATTTAACATTGCTAATACATGTCACCTTTAAAAAATACATTTCTGTATATGTTCGTAATGTTAAGGGGCCCTATGGTATTCAAATAGAGATGATAGAGGCCTCAGGTTGAGTGACTGGGGTTTGTAGAATAAAAATAAAGCATTTCTGTTTGCCAGTGAAGAAAATCACTTGTACAGTAGTCATTTTGTTAAGTCAGTCCAGGAGGGCAGAAAATTAGTAACTTTTTTAAGAACTCAATAGACAAATGATTTTTTTCCTTCCTTGCTATTGCTTTTTTTAATATATTTATAATGATTTATGTATTTTGTATTATGAACAAATAAATTATGAATCTAGAAGGGGGGATGTTATATTTTTATTATACATGTTGATTTTTATTGGTTGCAAAGTAATAAAAGATACTGTAATTCATAATTTTTCAAAACTTGCATCTACCAATTAGTTTTCATCATAAGTAAATGTAACATTACCGCTGCAGGTTAAATGTGCCATGCAGGTTTCTTGATGCAGCACCAGCTTGGATTATACAGTCTTCCTAGGAGTTTTACTTGTCTTGTAATAGTTTTTAATAACTGAAGTAAATGTAACACATGGCAAGCTGCATTTTAACAAAATTGAAACCTTCTCTGGGAGATAATTAATGTTATGTATACATCATGTGTTGGGCTACATATCAAGGATTTTTTTTTTTTTTAAGCCATATGAATCTCTTATAATTATGGGGGCAGACGGGGCAGAAGAAAATTTCTGGGGATAGATGTTTGGATAGATATCTTCCTGCTCCATGATGAGGATTTTTTTTTCCTGAGTTATTTGACACTAAGTACATTTGTATCTCTTCCCATCCCTTGCCCCATACCCTTTCTCTTTTAGAATTACTTCAGAAGCTGGCCTAGAAATTGATAGTCAGCAAGAAGAGGAATCTGTTCAAGCATCAGATGAGTCAGATCTTCCTTCTACAAGTCAAGATCCTCCATCTAGTTCCTCTGCAGGTACTGGTTAATTGCTGGAAACTGAAGTTGCTTTGCACAATTCCATTAAACGTGAGAACTTTTTGGAGTGCTAATAACTTTTTGCACTGCTAATGACCAAGATATACAAAATAAGACAGCAAGTCTTACTTAGAATAAGAACATGCATATATGTTTTGAGTCCTAATTGCAAATCAGTTTTACTTAGGCCAGAATAACTAATACGTTCATGGTAAGTACGCTTCAAAGAGCAAGTTCCTGATACATAGATGATTCCATCCGATGATGATTATGTCAGATTTAAAATAGTTTTCATTCAGTGAATTTGTCAGAGAACAATAAGTTTATCACTGTTCTGTTATGATGTTACCAGATAGCATAGATGATGAGCAAAATACCAAACTTACATGTTCTGAGGCTTTTATTTATATCAGAGATTATGTCAATTAAATAGGATGCACCTTCTTAATTTTAAGGTAAATTCAAGAGCATAATGTATATTGAGTCATGTATACACTAATGGTGTGAAACTGCGCTAAGCACAGATGTTCTGTCCTGTACTCCCACTTCTTCACAGACACAAGCAGTAATCAGCTTAAGCTGTTTCGACGTGTAAGGCTTCAGCCACCAACATTAAGAACTGGTGTTCGTGGTCGTCAGTTCAACAGACAGAGGGGTAAGTGTTCACAGCTTTTTTTCCCTTGCAAACTAGTCTTCAATACTTTGTTCCTTTGGAGACCATATATGTTCTACTTTCTATGCATATGTTTGCTTGTAAGACAATTATACAATGTCCCTGCCCTAGCTTTTGATATGTTACCCTAAAAGCTCTAGGTTTTTAGTATATTTGTGCAAGCATTTTTGTAATAAGCAAACGTTTTATGTGGCACTTGGTTCTTACCCATAGAGAGAAGGTAAATGGCAATAGATCTTACATTTAAAATTGTAAGAGGCTTTAAAAAATATTTCTAGGGCATATGTTGAAACTGAAGTGTCAGTATTAAAAAAAAAATTCTTAGTCAAACTTTATTCAATTTAGTATTATTTTAACATTCTAGAAGTAGTAGCATTGAAATAAATGAAATTTTCCTAAAAAGTGAGATTGATGACTTTGGGTAGATCTTCCTAATTGTTTATCACCCTTAATAACCAAAAGGGGGGAGGGGTAACTGATATCAAATATGGCAAGAATGCCATATTTGTTCTTTTGCCAGAGAGCCTGAGGTACAATCTCATGTCAGCAACATTCTCTTAATGACAGAAGTATAATGTAGCTGTATCAGCAGGCTCCAGGGGAGGAAGAGGGAGACTGAGTTTTTCCAGAAAGGAAGTGTCCCATTACAATAGCAATTCCTTACAGGAGAATGAAACATCAGATGCGTCAACGTTTGATTAAATGGCTGAAAAGGATTTCTATTAATGCATTTCTTTTCTTTCCCAACACAGGTGTAACTCATGCAATGGGAGGCAGAGGAGGCCTGAACAGAGGCAATATTAATTAAATGATCTGTGTATTCAGATATGCCAGTTTGCCTGTTGGTTTAGTGTAATAAATGCTTAAAGCAGCATTTTATACTTAGATTTGTGTGCACACATTTCAATGTCTTTATTAATAAAATTAGACAAACTGTCAAAATTCAAATGGTATCTTTTCTAAAAAATCCTCTGCTCTGCATCACTTCTTAGGACAGTTATACCAGTCTTTAGATACAGTCTTTCCTGTGAGGGCGGTGACAGGTCTTGCTGTTCTTTTGCCCACATCCAAACTGTAGTACCGATCTGAAATGAATAGATATCAGAATTAGCTTTCATAAGCTACAGTTAGTATATGAAAAGAATCTTGAAATTAAAGCCTGCCATTTAATTTTATTAGGCATGGAGAGCAGATTTTCATTCCACGTCTATACAAGGATTTGAAAGCCTATACAAATCCATTTTTAGCCTCAACTTTTTGACATGTAGATCTTTGTTTAGCTAAATTCAATAGCTATAATACCACTAATAATTAAATCTGTTACAAGAATAAGGAATACAGAAGGAGACACTAGTACTGCTAGAACACAGAAGTAGTTTTAAGAATTCAGAAACCGAACAAACTAGAAACAGAACAGTCCTGCACCAGTTGTAAAAGTGGGAACTTCTGTGGTCCCTGAGTGTGAATTACGTTAAAGTTATCAAATTATTCTGGCAGAAACTTCAGTATCCTCCTGTATTTAGATATGTGTCTAATACTTTTAACTTCTTTTTTCATTGAATTACCAAGAAAATTCTGAAGAATGTTTATATCTGATTGTGGCTGAAGGAGAAAGATCTTCTTAAACTGGAACTTAAAGTGTAAATATTTCCTGGGAAATGAAATGGTTTGTGTTGCCAGTGAAAAATCTATCAATGTGTAATGGTCCAAGGATTTTGATATATCTTTAATATAATTGTTCATTTAAGTGTCAAGATTTTTCTCTTTTTATAAATTGAACTCTTACGACAATGCATTCCACAACTGTATAGTTGGAATTATTGAACCTCATTGCTACTAGCTGTTCTGTAACTCAATTTTTGAATAGAAATATCTCTCAATTACAGGCAACGTTTTATTTCCCAGGGCTTGTCAGTAGTGCTTGCTTAAAATTAGTGATGCAGAATCACAAGATGTAACTTTGTGCTTTAGAAAGCTCAGAGACTTCTTTCTTTTCTACTCACTCACCCCTTAGTCTTTTGAAATAGAGAGTAAATTGTGTTAGCTTTAACTTACTGTAAGAGAAGGCATAATAATCATAGCCGTCTGGCTTATTGTAGTTGGGTACTGATATCGTCGAATGAATTACTTTGGGGAGCCCTCTCCAGTAGGCAGTCACTTTGATTTCCTTGCGCAAAACTCCTGCAAGCAAAAGAAAAGTTAGGAAGTGTCACAGTGTGTCTGCTGAAAGCTATCATTTACTTGTACTGTCTAGAGCAAACAAGAATTATTAGATGGAGAAGAAATTGAAGTACTATTTTAGGAAAAATATGGAACAATGTTACATTTCAGAAGCTACAGAGTTACAATGGTTGTATTAAAAAAAATGAATAAACGTAAGTTACCAGATTGGTATGGATTGATTCTGACAGTCTGAATAACTGCTGGCATTCCTACTGCACGTTGAAAGCGTCTCCGTATTACAAGTCTTGGGACAAAAGCTGGGTATCTTATGGTAATGCGTGCTTTCCGTTGGCACTTCTTGGCTGGTTCTTGCCTGTATACATACTGCTGCATGTTGCCATCTAAAATAGACATTGGTTTAATATGTTTAAAAAAAGGAGGAAAATAAACAGCTTGATAACAGTGGTGATATCAGGTAGTATTTTTGTAACGGGCAGGAAAACAGTGTGACTTTGATATGTCTACAGCTGTCTAATGCTGTTAAAACATGCAGCTTTTTATATCTATTCATACATTCTAATGTAAAAGCCTTGCTCTCTAAATGCAACATACACTTATAGATGTAGCAGTAACTTCTGCAGCTTCATTAAAATTACTGTAATAAGTACGGTTCCAGGGGAACTACTTTGCCTGCCATCATACCTATTTATCAAGACAAGGGTAAGACCATCTCTTTAGGGTAGGTAAGAGGAAGGCTAGACTTCAGAAAAGGACCTGTATTTAATTATCCCAAGCTTTCTTTTATTCCCAGAACATTTCTTCTGTTGCTATACATTGTTCATACACAGTAAGGAAATTATGTTCATTTAAAACAGGATAAATAGTTAACAATGAAAGAACTGAGGTGAATTTCCATGCATTAGTTCTGAACTAAAAAGATTGTTTAAGCCTTTCCTTTGATTAATTAGAGACTGATTTTTTATTAGTTTTTATTTTTTTACTATCAGATAAAACTTATCTTAATGTTTGTCTTCTGAGATGTAATTTCATGCAGTCTGGTATATTTTGAAATGCACTTAAAATTTGTAGAACTTAGAGATGTTTAAAACCTCAGACTGTGTTTTGACTAGCAAGTGTACTCTGATATCAATCACTTAGATTTCTGTTTTTGAAAGAGATATGTCATATATAGGTACAGACATATACATATACAGATATATAGTCAGTAATAGTGCTTTATTCCTCACTAATGCAATTCAAGTACATTTTGATCATTTGTGAACATCTGAAATATGAGACTTACCTTTTTTGATAAAATAAACAGATTCTGGTCTGCTATTGTAATTTGCCACTGGTAGGGCTGCCCTTATTTTCCCACTTAGCCCGGCAAATCCATTTGCAAGAGGTTTGGGATAGCCTTTATCCATTACACCATTAGTGAAACGCCAGTATAGGGGACCCTAGTGATTTAAGCAGAAGATGAACTTCAGAGAAAATTCGTACTTGGTAACTGAGCTTCAATGCAGATGTTAAAAGTAATCGTTGTGCTAGCATTTTGAGAACCACCTT
The DNA here is from genome assembly GCA_002909625.1 of Bambusicola thoracicus. Taxonomy (NCBI): domain Eukaryota; kingdom Metazoa; phylum Chordata; class Aves; order Galliformes; family Phasianidae; genus Bambusicola; species Bambusicola thoracicus. Next base: position 14,303 of record PPHD01018582.1, read on the forward strand.
GTTATCTATTGGCTGGAAGTGCTCCTAAATCCGCTAAAAGTAGATTACTACAGTGGTAATTTAGCAGTGCCTTAAAGCAGGGGAAGAGTGTTTCAGAAATGGTCTGGAACAATGATTACTAAACAGAGCAGTTTGCTTTTTAAATCTCCAAATTTTACATGTAGAATGACTAGTTTGGGAAA
>PPHD01018584.1:0-14481 GCA_002909625.1 Bambusicola thoracicus
CTGAGGACCCCAGCACAAGAGAGATGCAGAGCTCCTGGAACAAGTCCAGAGGAGGGACACTAAGATGATCAGAGGGCTGGAGCACCTCTCCTGTGAAGAAATGTTTAGAGAGCTGGGCTTGTTTAGCTTGGAGACAAGAAGGCTCTGGGAAGACCTCATTGTGGCCTTCCAGTACTTGAAAGGAGCATAGAAACAGGTGGGGGAATGGCTGTTTATGAGAGTGGATAATGATAGGACAAGGGGGAATGGTTTTAAACTGAGACAGGGAAGGTTTAGATTAGATATTAGGAGGAAGTTTTTCACTCAGAGGGTGGTGACGCACTGGAAAAGGTTGCCCAAGGATGTTGTGCATGCCCCAAACCTGGACGCATTCAAGGCCAGGCTGGATGTGGCTCTGAGCAGCCTGGTCTGGTGGTTGGTGACCCTGCACATAGCAGGGGGGTTGAAACTAGATGATCTTTGAGGTCATTTTCAACCCAGGTTGAAAATATGATTCTATGATATGATGATTTTGGTACTGAGTTCATTACTTTGATATTTGCATGATTTCCTGTAGTTGATTAAATTATCTAATTTGTATTTGCATCGGCTCTCTCATCCGGAAACTATGATAGAAATGTTCACATTGCAGTGTTTGGTTTTGATTTAAAACACATTTGCATGTACATATACGCACACCCTACTATAAATTAGTGTTGGAGAAGAGAAAACCAAAGGAATGTGCTTGGCACTTAAGGTGATGAATTATCCTCTTGTCCTTAGTGCTTAAATGTGGATGTCTGACAGTCTGCCCAAATGGAAATGTATGACTGTAGTTTCCAATGCTTTTGTTATTCATTCCTAAAGGAATCTTTTTCAAATTTCAGGCACTTTCATATACTTGCTTTATATGGGATTCCTGAAGTATGAGTATTGCTAGCTGGTGTTATGGCAGCCTGTGTAATACAGTCTACCATAATATGATACAATGTACTGATTTCTACCACACCGATCATCACTGAGCTGTGTGTAATTAGGTACTGTTTCAGAAAACAGTTCCCTTTTTTGTTCATTCTTTCCATGCACGCCAACATTTAAATATCATTATCTTCCCCCCTCTTACTAACTAGCCATCGTTGTTTGGTCTTACAGATGTATTAATGAATAACAACATTCTAGGGTGTCTCCTCACATTACGTTAAGAATGCTACGGGAGAAGCTTGGAGAGTACCTGGGTGGAGTTGCAGTTGCAGACAAATTCCTCTTTTTAAAATGCATTGGGAAAAAGCTTGCAGTGGTAAGTTCATTTATATGTATGTGTTTTTTTCTTTAATGCACTTCTGCTTTATAATGTAAAGTATGGATTTAGTCCCTGCAGATTATAAGATATCATAGAATCACATGTAGGTTGCTCCAAAAGAAATGCCTCCTATTTATTTCCATGGAAGTCACAACAGATACAAAGAGAACAATAACACTGTTTGATAGAACAAATTCTACACTGTTTTTCAATGTAGTCACCACCATTAGCCAACTTGTGTAGATGAGCTGATTGAGACACTTTTCTTTTCATGATGTGACAGCTGTATATGAGCTGCCCAGAACGTGTCTTGTCTTTCACATTGCTGAAATGCACCACTCACCACTTCTCTGTGCTCACATTCACTGTTTGGTCTCCATAAACGTTCAGCAAGCATGAATGAATGTTAGTGGGTGCCATTGTTTCCTCATAGAGGAATTCATTGGCACGCCTTTGCTTCATCCACACTTCCATGTCAGATGCCATTCTAGCAGACTGCCCCTCTGCTGCCATCTGTTATGTGGCAACAAAATTTAATGGGATATTGGTGAGAAGATTCATCCTCTGCTGCCATCCCACCAACATCCACCTCTGACATTGTGGGCCAATGTAGTAGGCCAGTGTCGTAAAACAGGAAGCATTACTTTTGGAGCAGCCCTTGTAGAACGGCTTGGGTTGGAAGGGACTTTAATGATTATCCAGTTCCAACCCCACTGCCTTGGGCAGGGATGCCACCCACTAGATAACTTCAGGAGCTTTGTCAGCATTTGTTTTTAGGTGTGTTCGAGAATGAGTTCTTGTCAGATCATCTACTTCCCCAAATACAAACACATAGCTGGACAGGCATGTTATTCTTTAAATCATCAGATGTAACTAGTTGCAATCCAGTGGAAGATGCTAAGGCAATAGATTAAATGTAACTATTCTAGCTGAATAAAAAATATTCCCCCAAGGTCATTATTGCCAATACATGGTTAGGAGTATAGCATTTGAAGAATTTGCAATGGGAGTTACATCAGAATCCCTTAAAAGGGAAGAACCTGCAACCTGCCCAATAGCCTTTGAAGATCAGTCTCTGAGTGAAAGCTTCTCTGAAGGTACATTTCATGTCCTTGGATCAGTCCACTAATACAGCCTGAGGAGGTTTGTGCAATCAAAAAACTGTGTCTCTGAATCGTAATTGTTCCTCACTCTGATTCCCGCTATATTTAGCTATCTTAAAACTATAGCTAAAGTAAATAAACTCGAAAATCAGATCAACTGAAAGTGCATTTGAGTAACACACACACACAAAAAATATATAGATATACGTAGATAGACAGATAGATAGATATAGATACATGTATATAGGTATTAAAGACTTTTTTCACCTGCTTGGAAGTTGATTTGGAAATTAATTATAAGGCAGAAAGTTGGTGCTGTTCTTGATTTCATTTGTAGTCAGAATCACTAAAATTACCCACACAGAAATCTAGAATAAATACCAAGTAATGTGTAAAAAGTAGGTGGAAAGGCTTGGACAGGAACTTCAGGACTGTGATACAACCTAAATCTGAAAACATGCATAAATCTTCAAAAATTTCAGATGTTTGTAACTGGATGTTAGCAACTGAGATGGTATATTTTCTTCCTCACTATTAGATCTGAGGTAAATGGAGAAATTTTCCAGCTCCCTTGAGAATGACAAGGGATTTAATAACGTATTTTGCTTTTAATAACAATTAAATATGTTAATAGATACAAATAAAGGTTTTTAGTAATGAATTAAAGATATAGTTTAACACTGCTTTATATTTGCTTTGTAACAAAGGGTAAAGCAATGAACCAAATAACTAGTCTATTTATTGTTTAGGGTCATGGTAACCTAATTGAATTACCAATCCATGATCAAATATTTATTGAGTTTGTTTATTTTCTCAGTGTTCCATTTCACAACGTTTACAATGTAAACAGTACTGAGAGTTGTCGTCTGCTTGCAAATGCAAGTCGTTAAATGAAAAGTGAACATCAGTCAAAACCATTTTAAGTTGTTCTTCCTTTTCTTTTATATAGTGTGTGTCTCATTGTGTGGCCATTATTGAGAACAGGATTTGGCCCCATGTCTAGTTCAGTTTGTTATTTCATTACTTAATTGCAAGCAAGAATTTTGATTTTTTTTTCCAGTGGTGTTTTCTAATGGTCTTTCCAGTGTATATTGATTATCTTTGATTTTATTTTATTTTTTTTAGAACAGCTGTTGAAATCTGAAAACACACATCACACAAAGAATAGCAAGACAGTAAATACTACAAGACATAGGAGAGCCATCTTTTTTTTTTTTCTATAGACACTGAATATTCTGCATTGTTGTATGAGGTGAATAGAGAAAATTATGTTAGACTTGGCATTGCTATTCAGATTTGACTTGAAGCAACTTCTAGTAAAGGCAGACTTTCTACTGCTGTCATTGTTGGGTTGAGCCCTTTGAACCACAGCAGAAACACATATATATACTCTTGTGTGTCTGATTTAAATTTTGAGAGAGAATAGTTTCAGTGCTGTGTCAGAAAGCAGAGCAGTGTTCTATGTTTCTTCTCTCCATCAGGCTGTTGTGGAAGAAAAATAGAATATAAAAATTAACAACATTAATTATTAAATGCACAAAATTATTGGTAAGAGAAGTATTTTATCAGTTATCTTCTGTTTTTTATCTTCCAGGTGAAAGCAAAGCAAGAAGCAGAGCTGGAACTGAAGTCATTTGCTCCCCCTTACGTATGTATTTTATGGCATTTAAGATACCATTTTCAAAAGCTTTGTACATTGGACATTTCTTCTTTTATGTCTGGTTAATATACTGCGTATTTTAGGCACTGTATCCTGAATTATATTTATTACCCCGAGTGGAATGTTTTGAAGATATTTATCCACTATCATCATCAACACAACAAAGGCATCACTTTAATGCAGAAACAAATAGGTATGGTCATGGATCAAGACTACCTCATCTTCTCCAGCAGAAAACTGAAAGCAAACAATTTTTAGAAAGCATACAGAGCAGTCATCAGCTAGAAAATCAGAAAGCGTACAGTCCTGCAGAATGGTCTGAGAAAGAATCTCTTCCAGTATTGCACACAAGTCATGAGCAAGACCACAACAGGATTACGGAAACACAGACACAGTTCAGAGTGAAAGGTACGTTTAACCAGTGCAGTGAAGAAGAATAACTATTACAGTTCACATTTACCGTGAAATAATATTCCTCTTTTCTATATCAATTATTCTGTAGATCAAATTGGATCCAAGGGATCTCTCTTCACAGCAAGTCTTTTAAATCCTGCAGATCGGGGGACTGGAGAAAGCTGTATAGTACAAAAGAACACCCAGCAAAGCCATCTCAGCCAGGATCCAAAAGAGCTTCATGCTCCTAAGAGGAATGATAAAGCCAAAGGAACTGCTCTTACTCTTCATGTAAACCACAGCGATGAACAAGACCAAAATAACCAAATACATCAAAATCTCATGCCATATCCAAAGGGTACAGTTCACTGTCATCTCGTTGCTAAACCAAGCTTTCTAGAAAATTGGCAGAGAAAAGCTAAGTTTTAAAAAATCTGTTGGTATAGCATAAGTTGAAATATTGCTGTCAGAACAGTACTCTAATTTTTTAAATAATATTATCTTTCAAGGAAGCATACTTTTTATGTTGGATGAGTGATTTGTTATCCTTATGTGCTGTTACAGAGAAACACTTCAATACAGTCAATGCTTTTGCCTGATCTTATTTAATAGAGAAACAAATTGCTAAGCAGCTACTGTAAAGATTGGAAGGTAATGACCCTGGAATTCAAAAGCAATTTTAAATGAAAAAAAGTTGTTATCAGGAAGCCACGGAAAGCAATTTATTCACTTCATCTTTCATTGTTATTTTATTCATGGCTACATTACTACTGAAGGGAAATTGCTTTCTACCATCCCTCCTATGCAATGTGAACTTACTGTTATTTAATAGTAGTGAACAGTGGCATTCCTAAAACTGAGAGGCAAGAGAACTCTTTGAACGGACTATAGTGAAGATAGTACAAGGGTATGGAGGGATGTAAAGCTCACATAAACTGGGTAGCAATTCTGTGCCCAAATAGAAAATGTTGTTTGAAAGACATCTATTAACTATTTTCTATAAAGTGGGCTGTCTTAGGATACTGAGGGCAATTAAGTCTCTGAATAGTTATCTAGTGTTCTTAGGGGTCCTAGATTTCTAGTAATTACAAATGAAGAAGTGACCAAAGCATTCAAATTGGATTTGAGTGACCACTATTAAATTAGCATCAAAGTAATAAAATAAATTGTTTTTTTTTTTTTGAAATAATTGTAAAAGACAGATCTTAATATTTGTGTATAATTTTACTGTTAATATAAAAAGGTGAGCCTTCTTTTGGTGCAAATTTCTAATGATTAAATGAGACGATATTCAATTTTGTCTTAATTATGGGCACTTTACTGATCTCATTTAAAATGATTCTTGATATATAGTACTTTGAGTAAGAAAACAAAACTTTTGGTATTGTGATCTTTGAGACGTGTTACAAAAGGCTTTTCAGTTTCCATTCATAATCCATAAAACATAGCGTTGTCCCTCCATTATCATGTCAACTGAAGTTTGAAGCCAGTTAATATGGCAATATATTTATGTGTGTATTTTCATATATACGTGGATATATACGTGATTGAAAAGTTTGTAATAACTTTGTTTTGAACGATGTAGGATTTTGTTGCATAAAGTCTCATAGGCGAAGTCTGTCAGCAGTTTTCTTCTGACAGATTTATTGTATACAATTTAAAGCTGATAACGTTCAAATGCAAAATGTGTGTTTTGCTGACTGTCTTTACCAGCTCAAGTTTGTCAGAGAACTTCAGTCTCTGAAAGGCAGAAAGTGGTAGAGAACTATTTTAGGAAAGGTAAAGTAATTTAAATGATTTCTCTGTCTGCTGTAATGTTTCTTCTACTATTTACCAGAATGAGATAGATACAAATTGTTAAAACAAGTGGTTTTTTCCATTTATTTATTTCCTGTGTTAATCACAAAAACATTCTTTACCCTTGAGATAATCTTATGTATTGAACTGATTTACAATCAGAAGTGCTTGAATTTTATGGTTGTAATCTATATATTTTGGTTATCATTATCCTGTCACAGAACTAAACACCGGACTAATTACAAACATGGAAAATAATGACCACCAAAAAGATGCCAAACTAAGAGGAGACAGAACACAGCATTCTGGAGTCCTTAAAATGCTGGAAGACCAAACCACAGAATACATACATAAAAACCAAAGGTTAGTAAATAATGGTTCTGACAAAACAGTGAATACCATTAATTCATAACTAGAAGCTTATTTTACAAAGTTCAAATAAGTGAAAGAAAATGGAAAATCCCCCAAAGAAACCCCATATCGTTCCATTAATTATCACATGCTTCTTTGATTTTATCTTTAGGTTGCTGCAGTACCGAACTAGCAAGTCTGTAACTGCTGTTGGTGAAAACCTGGATGATCAGGTTTGTTTTTCAAGTTAGAATATTTCTTGTAATGTGAAGCAGTAAGCGTAACCCTCCACCTAGAAAAAGGGTAATTCTATAAGACAAGTCACTCATTAGAAATATGAAATGTTTTGATGTAGATTTTAGAGTAATTGAGAAAAGTTAATTCATGCACTGCTACTTTAGAGATTTGCTAATGAAAAATCAACTGTATTTCTAAATAATGAAATCATGGGAAGTGATACCTTTGGTTATAGTCTATTTTTATAGTAGCCATCTCAATCTTATTAATATTAGGCAATTTATTTATTATTATTATTACTTACAATTTCTTGATAGTGTCATTGTATTGGCTTTATCAGTGACATTTTCTATAATTTAATTATTTCCAATGGGATAAATATTAGCTTCGTCTCAAGCAAAACATTTCATTAAAAAATATAAAATTATTTAAAGTGTATGTATGGTATTGTCATAGCATCAGAATAAAGACATATTTAGGAAGACACAGCCTGCAGTCATACAGCATAATAGCTTCACAATTACTTGTCACCTGTGAGCTATTGTAAGTGCTGGTTTAGAAATGGGCAGTCCAACTTTTGTTATCCATTGAGCATAGTTTTAAAGCCAGTTATTCCTGGTCTTATATGGGTATGTCAGCATCTTGTGAAGTTATGGACATGGACAAGAATATTTAGCAATAGTGTACGACTTGGACCTTGTGTTTTCCTCTGCAGTTTCAGTGTTGACTGTTCTGATTCTGTTGACAGATGTCCATCTGTTTGGAATTTAGTAATCATTCCTGCAGGTAACACAGAATAAAAAAGATTGTATTCAGGATCCATTAATCCCTCACAATCACTGACTGCTCTCAGAGTGTATGTTTAATGTAACTGTCCTGGATTGTAAATCATGTACTTGTCTTTTGACCCACTAGGCAAATGAGAACAAGCAAAATGATCCTACTTGTCCAAAAGGATATGCTTCTCCTCCTAGCCTACCTCTTCTGGGAGTTTCCATAAGCCCAGCTCAAGTTCCAGCAGTTCAGGCAGAAAGTATGCGCTTCCAAGAAATTTCTGGGGAGTTAACATGCCATCATGATTGGTTAATGAAGACAGAAATACTTTCATTCTGAAGGAATTTATGCATGTATTTATTCACCAGATTGTTACACATTTTAATTTGTGTTTGAAAAATGGGGGAAGATAAGGAGGGAGACTGGGTCAAATACTGTTGGTTTACATTAGAATGTAGCAGAGGTGAAGACGGTCACTTGCTGATGATCCTCAGCTAGATGATAGGAGAAAAATATCAAACATGTACGTGATTGACCTGTTGTTGCACACTACTTTAAGTCTGAGATATTATCTTACCTATTTGCTATCAATCGTTTAAGGCAAGATTTTGCTACAGGTTGTATCGGAAATATTTTGAGCAGGAAGTGGTCCTCGAGAGGCTTTTTTATCCTTATCTGACAGTTTTCAATGTATATGCATCTAAATAGTTTTGGAAAGTAATTTTTCCCATATGTTGCACAGGCATTTAACAGGGTGTGTACTGGTTTGCATATATATAAATGCCTGAATGCATGCTGAATTTCTCATTTTCTTCTAATGCACCAGCCATTTCCAAAATTTAGATAGATTATTAATGTAAAAGAATGTCTGCTGCCTATTCTAGCAGAGTCTTTGGCATGATATATGATGGGTGGATTATAAAAATCTTGATTGATCTTTCCTCCTAACAGTATCCAGATGATTGCTAAATATAATTATAATATCTTTAGAAAACAAGATGGTAGAACAATTGGAGCAAATGAAGAAAGACAGAAGGCACATGGAAAAAAATAGAGAAGAACTGGTCAAAAAAGTGAAAACACTGCTGGAACAAAATAAACTGAAAAGATATTATGGTACACTTTAAATTTATTTTGGAATTTGGAATGATAGAGAAATGCTGAAAGCGAAGTGGAAATGTTAGTTAACTTCTTTATCAGTGAGTTTAACTACAGAAAGCACAACTGGCCAAGCAACAGCTCCGAGAATGAGAAGGGTCATTAGAAGAGGAAGCTGAAATGTCTTCTCCTGTATAGGACTGTTTTCTGTGACAGTCGTATAAAATCTGAAAATACTGTGGCTTTTATAAACCATCCAAGTTGAGTCCTTTGTATATACGGCTCCCAAAGAGCTACTGCTGGCTGTTGTGCTGTTTCAGGCCTGACATACTCTAAAATTCGCTTTAGCTGATGCTTACCAATGTTTTGCCATATTGATAGCCCTTCTGTTCTAATTGCCAGCATAATGTTTTGTTTGTTTGTTTGTTTTTTTCCCCTGCTATCTAATGTATTCAGCATATGGCCTGCTGAATTTATAAGCCTATTATGGCAAGATTGACAAACCTTGTTTTTTTTAACATGGGTAGTTATTTCATTGAAATCTCATCCGAATTTCCTTTGTAAAATTATTTTGAAGTTTGTACTTAAGATGTTTTCCTGCAGTCACATTCCAGTTATGCAGAGATTAGGTTTAATTACTGTGACATTTTGAGAGGATTTTTTGCACTTAAATGCAGCTAAATCACTGGGGATCTCAACTGTTATTTAACTGATACGTAGCTTTATCAAAAGGAGAAGACATCCCATTTCTTCCAGTTGTCCTTTGAGGGCATGGCTGTGCTGCATCCTGCAGCATGGGGAAGCTGTAGTTTGAAAAAGGAAACTTGGTCACTTGAAGGAGCGAATCTGCAGTAGCATGAGTCTGCAAGGCAAGCTCAATTTACCCTGCTGAGATTAAGTCCTGAATGGCTCCTGCATTCTCTTAAAAAGCACTACCCAGTTAGGTAAATTAAAGGTTATTTCACAAGGATTTCAACAGCTTCTCAGGTTCTCTAAGAAGCATTTGTACCTATAAATTATTTTTATCAGACCTATACTGTTTCAGAAGTGAGTCCATTCATGTTTTTTTCACACGGTACGAAGGGAAGAGTATGTTCTTTAGGAAGAGCAATGCAGTCTGTATTTAATTTCATCCTAAGACTGCCATGCTGACAGTCTTTCTTGGTTACATACTGTATAGTGCTCCAACAGTGGGACTCTTTTTCTGATAAGTTTCTATGAAGCTGTTGTCCTGCTTTCCTAAAATATGCCTTGAAAGAAGGAATAATTTCACACACTGCAGAACAGCAGATGTATGTGGCCATCAGGTTGCCACACTGCTATGAGCCAGCTGCTGCTAACAGGTAACAGCACAGCTTAAGGAATTATAGTTAAATGTAAAGGTAAATAACTGTTTCCCATAACCCTGGGACTTTTGTTCAAAATCTCTGGCCCTGCAGAGCTCAAATTCATCATAAAGCCTTTAATGCTGCTACAGTGATGCTGTGGACTTCGGACTGTGGCAGGCATCCCAGTCTTAACAGGTCTGGATGGCTTGCACAGCTGAAATCTGCAGAATTGCCACGCTGAACAGAAATTGGGTTTTTGACCTTTTGATGTATCTTCGGAGACAGAGAGATCTTCATGTTGCAAGAGACTATGTGAAAATTCTAATGCATTTATAGTGAATGTAATTTTAACAAAGATTTTTACAAATTGCTTTCTTTTTAAAGTCGCTGCTAATTTGTAATATCTGCATTGGCCAACTGAATGTTGTGAGATCAGTTTGTCATTACGGTCTTCAGCTGACCTTAGAATAAGATTAAGCAAACCAAACAGTATTATGTATTCCTGTGTAGTTCGTGAAGAATGGAAGAAGAAATACTTTGAGACTAAGAGAGCTACGGTTTCACTGGAGGATGTTTTAAGCAAACTGCAACAAGATTTAGAGCTTGGCCACCAGAAATTACTCTTGCAATTAGAAGCCAGAGATGGCCGAAAGCAACCAAACAATACAACAAACTCGAAGGTTTGTGCTTAAATTATTTAATCTTTTTACACAACCTCTTTCTTGTATAAAATATAAATGAAAGTAACAAATTCATCATCAACCAGTGACTTCTAAACTAGCTGTAACAGTCAAGTATTCCTCAGTAACCTGAGTGTGGCCACTATCAAGTTACTCCATCCCGTTCTTGTTGAAAAGACTGAAGGCTTGAGCCTGAGCTTTTGAATCTTTCTGCTCTGTGTTTGTACCATACTGTCTCATTATAAAATCTCCTTTTGTTCAGTGTGATTTTTGAGTTGCTCAGTTCTATGTTGTTCTTATAATCCAAAATTTCACATGAAGAGGTAATGAATTGTAATTATGTTTGAAGAAGAGACATCTCTGAAGTTTTTGGAATGGTTACACTTGGACTGTTGGGCAGCTGTGAGTTTTGTGTTATGCTGGTGGTGTCAAACCAGGGGAAGTTCATAGAGGAATTACAAAAAAAAAACCAACAAAACAAACAGTAAAAGCCTTTCCCAATAGTCACAGCTGCTAATTTCATAACTGCATCATAGAAGCAAGTATATTTGCAAATCTGAAGCTAGACTAGGAAGATATATAAACTGTATGAAGTACGTGGAGTATCTCATGCTTGTCTGAAAAGTGGGAGATGATCTATGATTGTACGATGTATATAAATGCATAGTAACAGAGATATCTAAAACATAAAAATATGAATAGTTTCTATACTACATTTTTATTACAAGCTATGTCTAAGCATGCTAGTGTCCTTTTTGGGGAGTCAGAGTTCTTAGGCTCCTAGGCTGTATACAAGCAGCTTTTGTATATAGCATGTGCACAACGTAAACTGCAAAACAGTGTGCTGTTACTGAAGAGCTCTGATCTGAGAAGTGAGAGGGAGAAGGGAAGAAGGCCGTTGGCTGCTGAGGAGAGCTGCCCTCTGTTGGGGAGCAGACTGCTTACAGACCAGGACAAGCAAGCATGCATTGAAGGATGGAAGAGAGTAGAATTGGAAACAGTCCAGAGGATTGTTTCTGAGTGGTGGTAGCACCCAGGGAATGAAGAGATGCCTTAATGCTGAACTACATTAAAGTTTTTGTTGTTGGTTTTTTTTTATGTAGAATAACAGAATCATCCATATTACTACAGTGCAGCATGAACTCGATCTACTGAGAAGGAAGCTGGATGATACAAAAATGAAACTCGTAATAGAAATTAAGGTACTCTGCATTTATCTTAGAACCTTTTAGTTAAAGCAGTCAAAATCTTCTCAAACAGTAGAAGGTATAAATATTTGCTAAATAGTTCTTAATTTCAAGTTTTATGGTATTAGTTATCATAATTTAGCACTTGAGCCAGATTACTTCAGAGCATCAGGTTAGTAGATGAATTTTTGGAAGTTTGGCATTGAGGTGCTTACTTATATTTTCAAGGTACTATGTTGCAATCTCTTTCCTAAGAATTGAAGAAACATACTAGGTGAGGTATAAAGGAAAAAAAAAGGCAGAATGATTTTCCAGGCAGATGGAAGTTCTTGTCAGCTGCTTTATTCCATATCAATGCTGCCTATGGCTCCCTTAGAAAGGAAGATGATGGTAGAGGCCTTCATAGTGGATAGCAGTCCAGCTTTGAATACTTGAAATCTCAGTGCTCTTCATCACAGAGATTGTCTGTGGCACTGTTTACTGAGTAATCTAGGGTGGATGTATTTCTTTCATTGTATTACAAGGAGTGGAAAAAGCAATGAATTCCATGGTTAAAGAAAGACACCATGGCCAAGTGCTAGAACAAAGCCGTCTATCTAGTTAGACATGTAAGATTTTAAAGATAAAAGATGCATCCTGTATTCAGCCATCCCGCATAAAAGTCAGTCAGTCTTAGTTATATAAACACGTATGCACATCAACTCCAAAAAGTACTTTAAATTACAATTCCTTACATGTCTGGTTCTTCTGCAGATGAGAAAGCAGGCAATGGCAGATTTACAAGCACTGAGAGCAGAACTGACACAGAAGAAGATTCATTCGGCTATAATTCTCCAGTCTGGGAAATCTGGAATTTAAGAGCATGACTCAACAGTAACGTATATAGAAGCTCAGAACTTCTGTATTGTTTGTTTGTACGCTCTTAAATTTCTCTTGTAAAAAGACATCAGCTATGCAAGAGATGTGGGATTTGTACACTAACCTATTAACGTACTGCAACTCACTTCTTTTTCAATCTCACTACTGAAAGGTTTATCAGCTACGTGAACCTACAGTTTAACCTAGTCATGTGTCTAAAACAAAACTATTTCAAAAGTGTAAATCAGTGAATCATGTGGCATCACATCAGTATGCTGATGTTCCTTCATACCTACTAAGTAAATAAACCTATAATCTAAAGTCTCCTGTTCAGATTTAGTGTTTTGATACATGATTAACATACGTCTTACGTAGAAGTAGAGCAGAAGTAATCTTTATTTAGCTATTTACTGAAGTCTATTTTTGTCATTATGTGTATACTTGTCTATAAAATGTCAGTGTATTACTGCTACATTATTAGGTATGAACAAAATCTTTGGTTCTTTCATATCCAGGTGATTTTATTTTCTCTCTCAAAGGAAAGCTGCATAACCATTAGCCTTATTCTGTAATTAGTGGAAGATGCAAGCTTTGTCTTCAATAAGTTATAATTATGATCTTGGTGCTACTTACAGTACTGTACAGTCTGCTTTCATTTGAGTTCTTTTTCAAGAAAGGATTTAATAAAGATTTTAGTGCTAAAGTATTAATGTTAAAATAGCAAAACCAGCTACATGTTTGTAATTCAAGCTTAATTAGTGGAGTCACACAAGCAGGACATGGTTGTGCTTTGGTTAGGAGACACTTCTGAGAAGGAGAGAAGCAGTGTGGGCTGTAAGCTGTGAAACAAGTTATACATAAACAGACAACAGCGTTTATCAACCTTAGAAGACAGTGTTTTATTTAACAAAAAAATCCTGTGGACAGCAGTCAATCTCTCATGGCTGCTGTTACTGGAACAAGTCACACAATTTCCCTAGGCAAATTCTTGTATGAAAAATATTAACTAACTAGAATGAGAATATAATCTCTTATTATCTCAGAGGAAACACAGCATAAAAACAAAGTAAAGACAACCGAGTGGATCTTGAAGTGTGTGGAAAAATACGTATGCAGTTCATGAAATAAGCTGACTTTAGTTTTGAGGAAGTAGAAAAGTTTGAAATGGTAGAAAACACCATCCCAGTCCTTTCACTATTAATGCTGTCTCTTCAAGATAAAGTCCAAGATTTTTGGCTTTTGAAACAGAAGAGTTGACATGATACACAGATAGCTTGTGAAACTCGTGTTTACTGAAAGTTTGTTTCTAAGAAGATAATAAAAACTTTAAGGGCAACTACTTCATGTTACGTAATTCCTTTGATGTATAAAAGATTGTCTCTCTAAGCACAAGTTTCACCAAGTTGCATCTAAGCTGCAATCTGCCTATCAATCATCTGTGTTGAACCATACCCAGGAATGACTCTGCTGAAATACAGGTTGGGCTGGGAAGTCAGAAAGCTGAGTCTGCAACTGTGTGACTACAGACTGATTACCTGCTGCACCAGGCAACCTTAGCAGAGGACCATTATTATATGGGCCCTGTAAATTCACTTGGTCTTGTTACCAGATACACACTAGGTTCGAGCTTTAAGTAACTTGCTGTTGTTGCAAAAAATGAAAAAGATGAGAAGTCTTTTAAAGTGCCTGGGTAAAGCAACATTGGGACTTTACAAAGAATGAAAATACAGTTTTAC
>PPHD01018585.1:0-14480 GCA_002909625.1 Bambusicola thoracicus
TTTTTTTTTTTTTTTTTTTTTTTTCCTGAGCTCCTTAACTCCAGAAGAAGGGCTTTGATATACTGCTATCTTCAAGAGCAATCCTTGTTGAAGATGGAGGTGGAAAAAATTCTCCAAGTTTGGCTATCGTGACATGCAGTGAGAGGAGAACTGAACTCCTGCCTATTTAAACTAATTGGTATTTTAAAGGTTTTGTCCAGTTTATAGAGCACAGGATTATTGGCAGCCCAAACACCGTGGCCTAATGGATTAAGCAAGCAACTGCATGCCACAGATTCCTGACTTTTAATCCAGACCCTCTTAGTGCTCCCCTTCTTGTTCCATAACATTGAGATAATATTTATTCTCTTCTTCATGAGGGTGTTGTGAGAGAGAGTAAATGTTTGGACAGTTCTTGCAAAGGTCAGGTTCTAACCAGGCACCTACTTTTTACTGCAATAAACTTGTTTCCTCAGATGCCCATTATGCAATCACAGCCCCCTTTCTCCACAGCCTCTCAGGTCACTTCACAATAGGCGCCCTCATATGTAAAGTTGGATATCCATTAGCTATTTTTTGATTTGAGGCTTAAGAGTGTGAACTCATTATGTATGAATCATTCCCTCAATACAGGAGTTATCTACAAAAAATAAAAGGGAGGAAAATTGTTACTTACTATGGACCCTAATCCAGAAGCATAGCACTTCCTAACGTATTGGTAATGCCGGTCAACTTTAAAATTATCATTTAACACTTGAATTGCTTGAAAACATGATGCAGAAAAATAATTTATTTACTTAAAAATGCTTTAAAGATAATTTTTTTTAAAGATGATTCAGCAATTGATGCCCTACTACTGTTCAAAATAAAAGCTTCAAAATCCCATGCTTTACGAAGATAGGCAGTTCTGTAGAGTCAACACACTGGATAATCCCATCAGTGGTTAGTTCTCAGCAAACAAGTCACACATATGGGAGAAAGACTTTAGACCAAGACAGGAGGCAAAAAGAGGTTAAATTGGTTCCAACCAGGTTTTTCCTCAGTTTTAACTCATAAGTGATGACATAAAGCCCAGAAAAAACAACTCCAACTTGAAAATGATTTAAATTTGCCAGCTCCAGCCATTTCTGGAGGCGTGCCAGGCTTAATTTGGATTTGGGCTTCTCAAAGTATGCACAGCTCTAACTTTAACCTGCTGCTGCCTAAGAAGTGGACCTGGTAAGAGACACAAAAATACTCCCCATAACGCAACACAAGTGACAGTCTGTTTTCTAGATGAACCCAAAGATAGGACTGAAATGTTTTAGTTGCTTCGTTCCAGAAGAGGGTGGTACTGGGTCTTTATGAGCAAAGCCATCCGCGTTAGAAATGCCTGCTGTACCAATCGAATGTGCACAAGGATAATGCTCACAGGAGGGAATGGGACTTGTTTTCCAGGAGGGAATATTTTCAGAGTCAAGCTTGTAATTTGTATTTGAAAATCTCCAAATTCAACAATTTCTCAGCCTCTATAAACTTGCAGATGGAAAGATCCTGTATTTGAAATAAATAATGTCTAAGCTTCACCTTCATTACAGGGCATTTTCTGTCAGAAAAGTGCTATATCCTGACTCCCGACATACACAGGAGCCCTTTGTAGTACAGCTATCGCACCATAAGCATTGGTTGGGCATGGCAATAGCTCTCTCAGGATCCCGCCTGAAATCCAAGGACATTTTTTTTATTTTAATATGCAGAAATGAACTTTTGTACTTGTCAAAAAATCACAACATTGAAACATAAGTACATTTATCTTTTAACTATTTTTCCAGCCCATTTCGAAAAATCTGCTGGTTATTAAAACATTGCTGTTTAAATAAAAAAGGTTCTGTTTTATAACTTGCCTTCTCTTTCCCTGCTTACACATACAATGCAGTCATTGTTTGCTAAATTATGCTCATTCTCCCAGCAACAGCCTTTGATGTCACACACCAAGCACTGTGACTTCATTATAGAGACACAGAACACAGAAGGACTGTGCAAAAACCTTACAGGTATATGCAATAGATGTCCAGTACCCCAGTCCAAACCCAACAGAAGCTCTAGAACAGATCTCTGACTATCATAGAATCACAGAATCATAGAATAATAGAATGGCCTGGGTTGAAAAGGACCACAATGCTCATCCAGTTCCAACCCCCTGCTATGTGCAGGGTCGTCAACCAGCAGATCAGGCTGCCCAAAGTCACATCCAGCCTGGCCTTGAATGCCTGCAGGGATGGGGCATCCACAGACTCCTCGGGCAAGCTGTTCCAAATGTATGGAAAGTCAGATGGGATCTGTCCAGTGTTCCCTTCTCCTTAGTTTATTATTGCAAGGATTTATATTTCTGTTTTGGAAATGTTAGCAACACAACGGGGCATCCGCACCTCCTTGGGCAGCCTGTTCCAGTGTGTCACCACCCTCTGGGCGAAAAACTTTCTCCTCATATCCAACCTAAACCTTCTCCTCCCAGCCATCAATGACATATAACAAAAATACAGAGTAAAAATACAGACATATTGATAACATACAGAGCACACTGCAGCATACCAGAGACTACAATATTTTCCTTATTACCATTTCTTACTATCACAGAATCTCAGAATCACAGAATGGCCTGGGTTGGAAGGGAGTCCAAGGATCACGAATCACCAACCCTCCCCATCACGGGCAGGGCAATCAACCTCCACACTTAATACTAGACGTATTTCCATTTTTAATAATATTATTAATGATCATCCTATGAAACAATGCATCAGATACTGAATTTTGTTGAAGGGGATTGAACATGACAAAGCCATGCAGTTCTTGAATATGACTCTATCTTCTGCACTTTATTAGTCCAAGTGCCAGCTGGGCACACTGCTGGCTCATGTTCAGTCGAGTGACCAATGCCTCCACCCCCCTTTTCTGCCATGCATCTTTCCAGGCACTCTGCCTCAAGTCTGTAGTGTTGCCTGGGGTTGTTGTAACCAAACTGCAGGACCCAGCACTTGGTCTTGTTGAACATCATCCCACTGGCCTCAGCCAGGTGATCCATTCTGTCCAGATCCTTCTGTTAGGACCTATCTACTCCCAGGCAGGTTGACGCTTCCTGCCAACATGGTATCATCTGCAAATTTACTGATGGTGTACTTAATCCCCTCATTCAGGTCACCAATAAAGTTACTAAACAGGACAGAATGCAGTACCAACCCCTGGGGAACGCCACTTATGACCAGCCTCCAGCTGGATTTAACTCCATTCACCACCATACCCTGGCCCCGGCCCTCCAGCCAGTTCTTTACCCAGCAAAGAGTGCACGTGTCCAAGCCATGGGCTGTGAAGGGACCTATTTTTCCAGGTCAGATAGCACAAATGAGCATCTAGCTGTTCTGAAGGCCAAGGTGTAAGATCTCAGCAGTCAGAGCAGCCTAAGACACTAAGACTTGGAGTCAAGTTAAAAGAATGTCAGGGAATGTACCTGGGCCCTGAAAATTCCCTTCACACCTTAAGTGCCCACGCCAAACACTGCTCCCCACAGCAGGGACAGAAACTCAGAGGTACACAGAGGCCACAGCCACTTGAAGGTGGAAGCTGAGAGACAGCTGAGAGACAGAAAAAGGGGTTAATACAGACACGGACCGCTCAGTGCGCATTAGTCTCAGCATCACAGAGCACAGACAGTCTACCTGCTGCTACAGACAGAGCTGCATGCAGGCAGCTCCCCAGGCTCCTCTGGAAACCTCAGCCCAGATAGCGAGCAAAGTGTCCTAATTGAGACTTTAATAACGGCATCACAAACAAGCATACTTTCTAACCTGAAAGCTATTATTTTAATATTCACATGAGAAATATGCTTTGTTGAAGAAGCAGAACATGAGGCAAAACAGGTATCTCTGTTGCCATTCAGGCTGTGTTTACGTGCTGATAAGGTCTCGTTCCACTCGAGGAGGAGAAAAAAAAAAACCTCCACTTTCAGAAAACCCAACTGCTTTATCTGACACAGCCTCCCAGAAAAGCAGTGTCCTTGTGCATTACGATGGGCAGCCTGCCATCTGGAGCTGAACTGCCCACAAGGAAGAAGACATAATATTACAGTTAATATCTGAAAACACTGTAATTTGCTTTCTGCTTGTCGTTCTATCTGACAAAAACAAGTAGGCTGGGAAAAAGAAACAACACAAGGTGTGTGTGGCTGCCCTCATCTTAACCCCTTCTTGTTGGAAACCCCTTGCTTCGTTCAGCAAACAATCCTAGGGCTGATAACAAGAAGATCAATGAGAGCATAAGGCTGAGATGTCTGCTCATTGGGGTGAGAAAGCACAGTGCAGGACAGCAGGTTACAGAGCAAGTGAACAGCAGAAAAAGGCAGAGAAGGTAAACAGGAGACCCTACAGGGATATCCCATGCAAAACAAGACAAGGAAATGATGACACTTAATCCTATCACTGTGTTTAAAACTGACATTTATATGAATATTTAGATCAAGTACAGATCCACTATGGGAAAACCTTTGCCTGTGGAGTGTAATTTAGAGAAATAAAGTAGTGACTGTGCTAGACTTTTAGTGGTCTTCCTTCAGTTTTCTCTGTTCAGTCTTGAATACTACTTGTGACATCCAATACACCCAATTGCTATAATTCTATCCCATGTCTGAATACCTGAAAGCATACGGGAATCTTCAGGTATCCCACAAAGAGCCCAAATAACCCATTCAGATATGGCAGAATCACAAAATAAAGAGCCAAGAAAAGAGAGAAAAGCCAAAGATTATGAAAATGAGATTAAACAGAGAAGAAAATGACAAACTGCAAACTTGGAAGGACTTTCTGGAGCTGTTCTGGATGGGTAGGAAAATTCTCACCAGCTCATGGAAAAACATATTGAACACTTCCATACTTAGAATTTCTTTAAAGCGTGTACATCACACTACCTGGTTAAATTGTGTACTTTGGGTATACATGTAATGGACTGAACATTTTGGCTTAAGCCGTAATTTGCAACAGGCAGTGCATTTCTGGACGATTATAACATGTCTCTGGTTGTGCTTTAAGGCATGAAGCCAAAAGGCTGGATGACTTCAACTACCCGAGATGTGCAATAATCCCCCGGAAATGCTCTGGATTGTCTTACAGCTATTATACAATGTGAAATTTATATTATGCATATAAATAAGAACAGTTATGTCTGTATATTTAGTGAGCTTCGTTCACATCAGCAGAGCCCATTAGCAACAAAACCTAAATGATCCATTCTATCAGAAATTTCTTTCACTGGAACTGCTGCCACCTCTACAACCTTCACCAAGACACATAGGGTGGCTTTATTACCAAAACTAATGGGTGCAGGCAAAGCCTATTTGTTGTGGTTTATCTCGATACTTTTCACTTGGTCAGTCGCGTATCTTTAAAACCATGGCTTCCTATAGCAGTCACAGCTTTATCCTCTCTTCACCTTCCACTCTTCACCCCTTTAGGATCTCCACTTAGGAGACCTACTTCCTACTTCTTCACTGCTTTTCTCCAAGGCAAGCAGTAACTCAGCCTTCATCCACTTTCCTTCTCTATTTTCTTTAGGTAATTTTTGCACCAGCTTGAGGCAGTGATGTGTACCAACAGCACTGACACGTCCCTCTTGATCACTCTTTTACCATTTCTGTCTAATTCTACCTCTCTGTCATGGTTCTTGACAGATCCAGCTAAAACTTACACATTTTAATACACCTCACACATCTAAAATGCGGCTCACATTCATACAGCATGAGTATTAGCTCAAGGAGGTTTCAAATTCCCACGAAGAGCCTTTGGGCAAGATGTTAACAGACATGATGAAAAATGATAGAAATCTCCAACAGTATCATGAATCTCCAAATCCACCAGTTACTTGAAACTTCTGAGTGCTATCTTTTTCTGTATTTATATGTATTTCATAGAATCATAAATAATGGAATCATGGAATCATAGGTTGGCTTGGGCTGGAAGGGACCTCAGGGATCATCAAGTTCCAACCCACTGCCACAGGCAGGGTTGCCAGCTGCTCGATCAAGTGCTAGATGAGATTTGGGTTTTTGCTTTGCAAATAAATGTCTGTGTTCATTACACTGAATCTGAATGCTATTAAGCATACATCTAAAATGCATTCTTTTTCATTTTGTATGGAACTCTTGACACATGAGGATGGGACGGAATAACACCACACAGTGCTTTCTGCAACTAAAAAGTTTGAAAATTATCTCTAAAATATTCCATTGATGTAGAGTTTTCAAATACCTACTATTAACATGAGATAAAAAAAGAACAAAAACAGAATGTCCAACTTTTACCTTAAAATAGTTTTACTAAGTATGGTTATAAGTGAGATCTCTCGTAGCTGTAGTTGAGAAAGAAAAAAAAAATCTTAGTATTTCTTTTACTTCTTTTAGTAAATTTAAGAATATTTTTGAAATAGTAAGTTCCAGCTCTTCTTTTACCCTCCTTTTTAAAATCTGCTTTTGCATTTGTTATTCATTGAGAATGGAAAAGAAAAAAAAAGCTATCTTGACATGAATAATAACATGTCACTATAGAACTGGTAAGGAAATTTGGAAGTATAAGGATACCAAAAAACACTTCTATGGTGACTAATGAGTACTGAGATAAGCAACAATAACCTGAAAAGAGTATTCTGAATATAAAATAGCAGGAATTCTTCATATACTGGCCTTAATCAAACAAATATTCAGTTTGCACTCCAACAATTCTACTATAATTCACTACAGTGCTGTTTAATTCATAACACCTTCTACCTAAATTAACAGTAAGATATCACAGTCTTTTCTGATTATTGAGAATGTGTTCATCTCTATCAGCTTTTGTCATTCTAGATGACAGACATGCCTCTCTTTTGGGAGGAATTTTTTCACGCAGAGGGTGGTGAGGCACTGAACAGGTTGCCCAAGGAGGCTGTGGATGCCCCATCCCTGCAGGCATTCAAGGCCAGGCTGGATGTGGCTCTGGGCAGCCTGGGCTGCTGGTTGGCGACCCTGCGCATAGCAGGGGGTTGGAACTGGATGAGCATTGTGGTTCTTTTCAACCCAGGCCATTCTATGATTCTATGATTCAATCTGAGCTATTCAGCCCCGTCTCCGTTTGCAGTCAGTAATGCTCTGTTACAAGGAGATGTATTTCTCCACGTGCATTCCACAGATCTGCATTTCCTAGGATGAATTCCAAACCTGATGTTTGGAAAATCAGAGCTTCATTTTAACCATATAAAATGGCAGAATTTATTTGATCACGTAACGATGATGTGATCATGAGATACGTAATTGAATTCATGCAAGCCACGTGAACTTTCTGAAAACAAAAAGTGGTTCATCAGGAACATTTTCAAGAACTGGTCTTTAATTATCAATGCAGTTGTCATGCAAATCAGACTGTTAATTAAAAGTTCTTACAGCAAAACTGTGTAACAACTATTCTGAAGAGAATATGTCCTGCAAGCCATCCCCCCAGGCTCTGACAGCTTAGAGCCACAAGTTCTCCCCTAGGAACAGGGGTGCACAGGTCTCTGGTTGCAAACAGGAGACACTCAGCTCACAGTGTGTAGGTGTTCTGAATGTATACACATAGACAGGAAAGGAAACAGTTCAGAAAAGTACACCCCTTTCTTTCAGAGTCTGGATGACAAGAACATAACACCTCCAAAGGCTGATGGTATAATGGCAATGCAGATAACTGTTGCAGCTTTCTGAAGACCACACAGCAGTTGAAACAGCAAATTGCATCCTGTGTTGTGTGAGCACATCCTACAACGCTTTGTTACCTCCAAATATTGCTGTTGTTTCAAACTTATTTAATGTTTAAATGAGCATCAGCAGTACCCTCCTATGACACGAGCCAAGTGGTACAGCTGCAGCCATCTGGGTCTCTGCTGCGAGCAGCGTGTGGGTGGCCCTGCAGCCTGGTCCAGGTTTAGGATGTGGTTCTGGAGGAGAAATCTGCCCTCTCAGGATGAGCAGCACACCTGAGAGTTCAGACAGTGCTATTCTGAGTAATTGTCTTCTGACGGCTCTAGGATTGGTATTACTGGTATTTAAAGAACAACGATTAATAGGGCTGTACGCCAAAAAAGGTGAATTTCAGATTGATATAATCTTGAGGTCTAACTATTCTGCTCCATTTTCTGGGGAAGGGAAACAGACACATTTAGCTCACATTCTAGCTCAGGCCTAGAAACTTCACAAACAAGCGTACATGCCTTTTAGTTTTCTTTAGAAGGAAATGACAAGGAGATAACCAAATCCGTTCTGAAATATTTCATCCATAAAAGATATCTCAAAAATAACCTTGAAGCTATAAAATAACTGTTTACCAAGCCCTGCCTTACTTTGTTATGAACATTTTAACTCGGTGCTAAAATAAGAAATACGCCTCAACAAGGAGCAGGCCGTGAGATACGTTATCGGGTTGCAATGAAGCAACTGACATACCCAGCCACTGGGACAACAGCCTCTTGTGGAACTCACTCAGAAAAACAAGTTTCAAGTTCTCAGTGTTGTAAATGCTCACCTCTGTTCTTTTCAGAAGCACAAACTCTGGGCAAAGGACTAAACTCTTCTGTTGGCCATGAATCCATGACAGTGACAGTATATTATATTCTATACTGTTTTGATAGAAACTGTTAATGTAAATTCGGTCCAAGACATCCCAGTGAGCCACTTAGTGGCAAAACTTGAGAAGCAGAAAATGACAACAAATTGAGCCTTTCGCATATTGGCTTGAATTTAAGGTTTCATAAAAGTTCTGAAAGAGGAGGCTCATCTTAACTACATTTTGAGACCAGATGATGACAGACTAGCTGAGCTTCCAGTTAAGTTCTATCAACACTTTGGTGGTTGGCAGCACAACCACTGTGATCAATTAGGTTAATTGAAACTATACGGCCTGCAGGCTTTGTGTGCAGTTCTTAACATGGTTAGAAGAGAGGCAAATGTGTAACAGCATGATTTTAACTATAATGGGTGCATCTATAAGGCCTTCTGAACCCAGGCCTAAGCCAGATTATTTGAGCTTCCACACTCTTTGGATACGTGTCTGTAGGGTGATGTAGACACTGAATGAATGCAGAGAATGATGAGAAAGCAGAAAACTTGAAAATATGCTGTTTCTAACCACGATCCTAACAATACTGCGCTGCACAGAATCACTGAGGCTGGAAGGTGTCTGTGGAGACTATCTGCTCCAACCCTCTGCTCACAGCATAGTCACCTCGAGCACGTTGCTCAGGTTTGTGTCCTGCTGGGTTTACAATATCGCCACAGATGAAGACTCCACAATTGCATTGGGTAACCTGTTCCAGTGCTCAACCGCCCTCAGAGTGAAAAAGTTATTTTTATGTTTAAGTTGACATCTTTGAGGCCATTCATTGTTCTTGATCCAGTAATTCCCTGTCTCTCTTGTATGGTGGAGCCCAGAACTGGATGCAGCACTCCAGATAGGCCTCACCAGGGCTGAGTAGAAGAGGAGGATCACTTTCCTCACCTCAGTGGTAAAGTTGTGCCCAGTGCATCTTGAGATACCATTGGCCTTAGAATCATAGAATCACAAGGTTGGAAAGGACCTACAAGAACATCTAGTCCAACTGTCCTCCCATCACCATTGCTACCACAAGCCACTAAAGGACTTGTAGCTCCTCATCCAGACACCTCTTGAACACTGCCAGGGATGGCAACTCCACCACCTCCCTGGGTGGCCATTCCAGTGCCTGACCACTCTCTGAGAGAAAAAGGTTTTCCTTATGTGTAATTTAAATCTTTTCTGCTACAACTTGTGGCCATTTCCTCAGGTCTTGTTTGTTGCCTTCTTTGCCCTCAAGTCATTTTGCCATAACGTGGCCAACTTGACGCCCACTAAGACCCCAGGGCCTTTTCTGCAAAACTCCATTTTCAGCTGCTTCCCTGTGGAATGATCCCATAGGATATGCAACAGCAGAGCCCAAGATAGGTCAAAAGTCTAATATAAGCCATCCTGAGTACAATATTGCACCACACCATCTAGGTGTCTCTGGTCCAACCAAGTAAGTCACAGCACACCACAGCATCAGGACTTCAGCTCAGTAAGAAAAGGTATCGAGCCTTTCAATTCTCCAGAAAAATACATATTTAAAGAAAAGAAGAAGGAAATTTACCAGAAACTCAAATGGAAGTAGAAAGTTTACAGAATGTCAGAAAAGGGTCTGGCCACTTGGGAGGAATAGAGAAAGGTTGTCAGGTCATGCAGGGATGCAACAATGAAGTCCAAAGACCCACCTGAAATTAAATCTGACAAAGGAGGTGAAGGACAACAAGAAAGAGTCTGGAGAAAGGAATCTGGTTCAGAAGGACCTGGTCAGAGTGCATCTAATCAAACCTGATAAACACAGATCCATGGGGCTTGATGGGTTGTCTCCATGAGTGCTGAGAGATCTGGCAGAAGTCATTTCCAAACTAACCTCTATCATCTATGAAAGGTCATGGAGTGTGGGAGAGGTGCCTGAAGACTGGAGGAAAGCCAATATCACTGCAGTCTTCAAAAGGGGCAAGAAGGAGGAGCTGGGAAACTACAGTCAGTCTCACCTCCATCCCTTGGAAGGGGATGGAACAGCTTATTCTGAATGTCATCTCCTAGCAAGTGGAAGAAAAGAAGGTGATCAGGAGTAGTCAACATGGATTCACTAATGGAAAATGGTGCTTGACCAACCTGGCAGCCTTCTATGATGTCATGAATGCCTAGGTAGTTGCAGGGGGAGCAGTGGATGTTGTGTACCTTGACACAACATTTGACACTCTCACAACATCCTTGTTAGAAAACTTAGAAAGTGCAGGATTGATGAACAGACAGTGAGGTGCATTGAGAACTGGTTGAGTGGCAGAACTCAGAAGGCTGCAGCACAATCTGGTTGGAGGTCATAAGTAGTGGTGTTTCCCAGGGGTTGGTGCTGGGTCCAATCTTCTTCAACACCTTCATCAATGACCTGGATAAAGGGATAGAGTCCACCTTTGGAAAGTTTGCTGACAATGCAAAGCTGAGAGGAGTGGCTGATAGACTAAATAAGCTGTGCTACCATGCAGAGAGACCTGGGCAGGCAGAGAGTTGGGCAGAGAGGAACTTGATGAGGTTCAACAAGAACAAGTGCAGGGTCCTACACCTGGGCAGGAATAACCACATGCATCAGTACAGGTTAGGAGTTGAGCTGCTGAAGAGGAGCTCTGCAGAGAAAAACCTGGGTGCCCTGGTGGCCAACAGGTTGGCTGTGAGCCAGCAGGGTGCTCTGTGGTCAAGAAGACCACTGGGATCCTGGGATGCATTGCACAGAGTATGGCCAGCAGGGTGAGCAGGTGATCATCTCCCTCTGTTCTGCCCTGGGTAGGCCACAACTGGAGTACTGCGTCCAGTTCTGGGCTCCTCAGTAAAAGAGAGATGGGGAACTGATGGAAATAAAGAGGTATTCCAACGACAGTAGTTTCGTAGATGTGTGCACTCCCGTCATTACCAAAATTTGGTTTATCCTTCAAACACATTGTTCTTGTGACCACTGAAGACTTCTGTCAGGGGACACATGAAGTACGAAGTTCAGGAACTTCACCTTTGACTTCTGGACTATTCACTTCAAATTATGGAGAAATTTGAAAATCCTTCCAATTCTAAGATCTCTTCCAGGAGCCAGGGTCACCGTGCTACCTGCAACAGTCCCTCGCCTGCCACAAATTACATCCTTGCTGCCTGGCACGGAAGACAGAATGAGATTTAAACCAGGTGATAATCTCCCAGTAAAGGAGTATCTACCATTTTTTTCAGAAACATACTGTATAAATGCTGATGTTGTTAGTTAACATCATTTACATGCACATTTTACATCTACCTACTCAATTTGTGCATGTGGCTGCAGGAAAGATTTGGGGAAATACAGAGTAAAAAATACTTGTACATGGTTTGTATATCCCACATTTATGTGCATACATAAAAAATAATCCATGATATTAGAAAATAATACTGAACCACAATGTTAATGCAGTCTCTTCCACAAGCCAAAAACTTGTGTGGGTATATGCATAAAGAATGTACATACTCAGAGAGAGACACTAACATCTTGTAATGCAATATGTTTCTGTTATACACACTCCAGACTTCCTAACAGCTGCATATTTTAATATACATAAACCCATACTTGAAAAATAATAAAATGTATTAGTTTTCCACATTAGGCATTTATGGCCTAATTTAGGAGAGTATTACATCTTTATAACTTTTAAAAGACCCATTTTGATAAAACATCCTCATAAACAGACTGAGAAAATCAGGGTAACAAGCATCTGTTGCTGCGTTGTTTTCTTAATGGGGTAATAAAATAATAACACATTTTTATTACTTCTCACAACAATATAAAGTATTAAAATCGAAACTGATATTGAAAAATGTTCTCATGGTCTTTTTTATTTTATTTTTCCACTATGTAAAGTTGCAGCACTTACCAGATTAATATTAATATATCTTAATTATGTTGACACAATGGAAATTTGCCAAAGACACTCAAAGAATGGAAATAACTTGTTATTTCCACTACTCTAATTAAGGTGGTGGATATAGCCCATTTTATTCAGAATACAGAAGTAATATGAGTATTCTTTACCAAGAGAGTGGTGAGGCACTGGAACAGCTGCTCAGAGAGGCTGTGGATGCCCCGTCCATCCCTGGAGGTGCTCAAGGCCAGGTTGGATGGGGCCCTGGGCAGCCTGAGCTGGTATGAAATGTGGAGGTTGGTGGCCCTGCATGTGGCAGGGGGTTGGAGCTTTGTGGTCCTTGAGGTCCCTTCCAACCCATTCTATGATTCTATCTTCTATTTATAAGAATCTATAGAGAGATACTGTATATACAGTACAATGGCTCAAAGGGTGGGTTTGGAAAAATCAGTTTATCTACCTGTTCTAATAGCTATTAAAAGTGTTATTTCTGAAATTGATTCCGGCAAGTATGTAAGAAACAGCTTCTTCACAAAAGATGTGACATAGTTGGAATGTATTTTAGAAAAAGATCAGACTATGTCGCATAACACAAAACTAATGAAAAGGTGCTGACAGTAGCAACTCTGAAGCAGAATTGCTGTACATAGAAAGGGAAGTTACTACATATTTTCAAATGATGTCCTCAGAAACTATACAACCAAACATTAAGAACATTAGCTGGGTGAGCTACTGACCTGCACAAGAAGTGAATTTGCATTTCTACAGTGCTTGGGGAGCATTGGAGAGTTCAGCTTCACGTGCGGCATGATTCCCAGCTCTTAGGGCCAGGCAGCACCATCCAACATAACTGCTGCACAACAGCCCCTGCAAAATTCCTTGCACCGGTTCTCCAAATTCCATTGTTGTGGTCAAACCAGAGCACAGCTTTTACAGAAACATCTCATCTTGATTTTAAAATTTCCAGTCATGGACAACCTGTCACAAGCATCGGTTGAATTATTTCAGCACTTAATTACATTGTTAAAAACCTATGCCTTATTTCTCGCTGGAATTTGTCTAGCTTAAATGTCAAGTTGGATACTAGGAGAAAGATTCCTCTCACCGAACCTACCTACACACATCATTCTGTCAAGGTACAGACAAAGGCACTTCTGCAGCATGGTTCATTTGACCCCACTCACACATCTGCCCTAGGACAAGATAAATTACAGTCCCAAAGCACTTATTTCTCTCAGTAGGAAATCTAGTTAATGTGCTCAAATACAGGTGTCCGTGTCTAGCCAGAAGGAAACCCACACTGACTATTGTTTCAATTCAAATGTTAAGACTGAAAAACCATGAAAGTTGAGATTTTTCTTCTTTACTGTGCCCTTAAAGACCGATTACACAACACTTTACTCAGCTCGATAAGAGATTAAGCACCATGTGCATCTCCACGTCGGGAGGCTTTGGTCTCTCCCAGTTTCTCCTGGACCTTTGAGCCCTATCCAATTTATCAAGGTTTTTATTGAAACACAAAATTGAGCAGTGTTTTAGCCATTCTTACACAGATGAAAAACCCTTCCCTTTTCTATTCCTGCCTGTTCAACGACTGAATCCAGCCTTCCAGCACCAGCACTGCACTGGCTCCATCACATTCCATGGATTTTTCAAGACTCCAGGATACTCTTTCGAAATCCCTTCTCTGCAAGATACAGCCCCAGAGTCTGCAAACGTAGCCCATTTTCTTAATTCACAGATGAAATACTGAACATCTGGCTTTTCTGGAATGAAAATAGCTTGTTTGCACTTCATTTATCAAACGGTAACTCAGTAAATCTCCGTCACTAACTTGTCCTCTTCATTACTTCACAGTCTCCAATTAACTTTTTCTTAAAAATACTTGACAAGGAAACTAGACCCAAAATAAACAATACCTGGAGAACTGGAAAGCTTAAGAGTTTGCAATGTTCCAAAGTAGCAATACATTCTACTAATGCAGATCTCCAGCCATTCCACCTATGTCTGTATTGTGCCA
>PPHD01018586.1:0-14480 GCA_002909625.1 Bambusicola thoracicus
AAGACCCAATATGAGTGCATCAAAATCTCCATTTATTACCCATCTCTTACACACATATATAGATTGTGGCGAAAGCGCGTCAGTGTGTGATTGGTTGAAGCATAGCAAAAAGCCCCCTGCCCAAGAATACTATTGGTTGTACATGTTCTCATAACATTCCACTGTCTTAATCTCTTCCCAGGCGAGCTACCCGTTTATCTTAACTGAAGCCTCAGTTTTTCTTCCTGCTTTGACAGCTTCAAGGTCTCATAGCCTGGGATATGCATGTAGCACCCGAGCTCACAGCCACAATAATGAGCTAGTACTTTTCCATTTGTATCTCCTGCCAATTGGTAGGCCTGTCCTGCTCGTACAACCGTTCAAGAGACCCATGGCCCCCTCGGCTGTGGAGCCATCCCTCAACAGATGTGATTTATCATGAAATATAAGATACTATAGAAAAGCAAATTATCTGTTGATTTATGATGTACTATAACTTTAAAATGTGTTTTGGGCCTAATTCTCATGTAATTTACAGTGTAGTAAACCAGGAGTCATTTCTCTGAATCCAATGGATTTGCCTTGGTGTAAAACTAACATATGAGATCAGAATAAATTGTATTGTCTTTCAGTTTTGTTATTTTGTACTGAATATGAATTGAGCCAAGGCACAA
Source organism: Bambusicola thoracicus (assembly GCA_002909625.1). Classification (NCBI taxonomy): domain Eukaryota; kingdom Metazoa; phylum Chordata; class Aves; order Galliformes; family Phasianidae; genus Bambusicola; species Bambusicola thoracicus. The sequence continues at coordinate 654 of PPHD01018586.1, forward strand.
ATTGCTCTCTTCTCATAAAGATTTTACTAGTATATAAAATCTGAAATCTTGTCATTAGCTTCATTCTCAAGAAAGAAATCATCTATTTATCATTCTGAACTGACGAAGTGCCTTCTTTTAAGGAAAGGTCTCTTGTACCAAAAAGATAAGAGATTTGAAATTACATTGGAGAGTGATGGGAATACTTGCAAGTAGAGCTACGCTAACTTAATCCGACAGCACTAGAGCCTTTGTGGAGTTTAGAGATAACAGCTTGGATCCATTTAAATCCAATGATTTTTGGCACAACTAGCTGCTGTTCATTTCTTATAAATTCGTAAAGTTTTTTTTTTTTTTTCCAAAATTAAGACTACTACTGCTAGTCATAAGAGAACTTTTACATTCATCTCTTTTTTTTCTATTTTTTTTTTCCCAGAGTGCTGTCAAAATGAGTGAATCTCTTTCAAGCAGTTACTCCGTGAATCAGCCAAACTCCTCCGAGAGTGAGCAGAGTTTATCTACACGCCATTTCAATGTTACTGAACCTGTGGTGGCCAAAAGGATCTGTTTTTATAAAAGTGGAGATCCTCAGTTTAATGGAATCAAAATGGTCATTAACAACCGGTCTTACAAAACGTTTGATGCCTTGCTGGATAGCTTATCTAAACGGGTCCCGTTACCTTTTGGAGTAAGGAATATCAGTACGCCAAAAGGGAGACACAGCATCACTTGTCTGGAGGATCTTGAAGATGGAAAATCTTACATTTGCTCCCATCAAAGGAAAATGAAGCCTATCAACCTAGAACGGGCTAGCAGAAAGCCACTGCCCTGGCAGATCAGTAGGCCCGTCAGTGCTCGTCGTCGAGCTGTGCAATTAGCAAAGGAGAATGAAGATGGATTTGGCCATCGAGAAAGCAAAATAACAACTCCCAAAAAGATGCTTGTTTTCAAAAACGGGGATGTAAGACTCCGACGCACCATAGTTCTGGGAAAGAAAAATACACAAACCTTTGAGGCCTTTCTGGATTACATGAGTGAATTAATGCAGTATCCAGTTGCAAAACTATATACCACTGATGGCAGAAAGGTGAGAATGAAGATGAGCACTGATGATTGTTCTGTGTTTGCTTCTAGAATATATTTTTAAAAAATATGTGATACTTGGGACCCTGACATAGCATCGTCTAATGTGCTGAATTTTGGCTGTTTACCCTCAGTAAGGCTACCAGCTTAGAGGAAATAACTACTTACAAATTTTGTAATCAGAGAGAAGCAAGCAGGAACATTTTATTTCAAGTCATTAGGAAAAGTAACTTTTCTTTTTCTTACTTAAGCCTCTTCCAGATATGATCTCAGTTATATATCTTTGCCTAATTACACAGATACTTCCCTTAGTATTTATGCCATTTTCCTGTTTTTAAGTGTTTCATAAATACTATAGGTAGTATCTAATTAAAAAAAATATTTTATCATTACACACATGGAGAGTGGTTTGCTGGTAATTACTTGAAATGAGGAGATCTTTTTTGTCTGAACAACAGACAAAGTTTTGTACCTTAAACCAAGATGTTGCAGCAATAATAATTCTGGTTTTCATTTCACACACTCTTGTATATGACTTCATTTCAGTATTTAACAACAGAGAAGGACTTGTGATTATACCTGAAGACCTGAATCTGGGAAGGGCATTTCATGCAGAGTGTCTGTTGAGGGGCAAATCCTTGGTTAAATTCTACGTTAGGTTGGGAAACTCTCCATATGTCTGTGAAATGCAGCTTGCAAGCCTCATTTTGCAGTATATCTTGGAATATAAATTCAAAGATGTTAGATAGGGCCCTGAACAACTTGATCTGAAGTTAGTCCTTGTTTTAGCAGAGTGTTACAGTAGATGATCTCCAGAAGTCTTTTCCAACAGAAATTGTTCTAGGATTTTGTCCTGTTCCTCTGTGGTGGTACATATGAAGTATACTTGTGATCTAGCCTGAATTTTCCATTTCTTCCTCCGTGTCTTATTTATACCTACCTACAAATGCACATTCTTATTCCGTGGCTGTATATTATAAGGGAATTTTTATCTGTATCCACGTCTTCTTGAACTCTTTTTCTAGTATACTTATATAACAAGATATACCCTCACAGAGATAGGAATTTCCTTATAGGAATTGAAGAATTACTTCTGCTCTGTGATACATATTTAATAGCCAGCTGCAAAGTAATGTAGAGACTAAGAAGTGAAGATATTAAAGCATGAAAGAGATAAATCTCTTACATTACTTTTTGTGGTTGCTAAGGCGGAGAACTTAATGTTATGGTTGTTGTTGTTGTTGTTGTTGTTTTTTTTTTGCAGGTTCCCAATCTTCAGGCCCTGATATTGTGCTCTGGAGCTATAGTTGCAGCAGGGAGAGAGCCTTTTAAACCAAGCAATTATGAATCTCTTGGGTATTCACGGCCTGCTAAATTGCTTGGAATTGCAAATCGTGTGTACCCCAAAGCAAATGCCAAGTCAGAAAGTGAAAACAGTAAGTTCTTTGAATTAATTTATATTTTACTAATTGGTACAGCTCTCGCAGCATAAGATGTAAACCACGACAATCTTACTGTGATCAAGGATATTCAAAAAGACCAACTGAAACTGTTTACTTTTGTTCCAACTCATCTGTAGGAATAAGAAAGATGAAAGTGTTAACCTTCCTTTTAGAATGTAAGTTTCTGCTAAGAACTCAGTATGTGTACTTTCTCTCAAACTAGTTGATTTAGAACAAGGATTCAAATCAAGATGCATATGATATTTCAATGAACTTGATTGTTATTTTAATGCACTTAATTTTCTTATCTTTTTTTTTTTTTTTTTTTGCTATTGCATTTAATAATAGCAGAGGTAAAAGACACCCCAAAGGTTACTTCAGAATTCTTAACTAGCTAAATTGACTGAGCAAAATTTTTGTGCAGTTTTCAGGACTTAGCAAATGGGAATTTGACTTATTATCATGACTTTCACATTTTCCTATGTCACGTGGTCAGCATAAACATGAAATTCATTATACCACTCATCCACTTACAAACTCAAACTCTTTTTGTGAACTCTGCAGAGACTGTCACTCTTTCCTATGTCCTCATACCTGTGATATATGCTTTTCTTTTGACTACTCAAGAGATTGTGCCACTGAGAAATTTCAGTGAATGTGAGATGCCTAGATCAAGAATACGAGAAGCCAGGCCAGCTGAAAAGCCTCAGGCTCTGGGGAACAAAATGATGCAGCAGAAGAGCTTTAGAAAATTCACGAATTCTTAGCCTTGGAGTATGCTGTAGGGCAGAAGTGCTGTCTCAGGGGAAGTTGTTTAATCCAGAGGTACCTTGCGCTCATGATACAGTTTTATGCTGCACTGTAGAGCTCAGGGTACGCTGTAATTGTTTCCATACCAAGATTTTCCATGGTAGTCTTCACTGTGTCATGGAGTACACTGCTGTATAAGACACTAAGCTTCCATTTACTTGAAGGGATTTTTTCCACATCCCTCACAGTTTATAATGTCTCTACCAAACTATTAATTTTAGCTTTGCTCAGCTTCATGTTCTTTGACATTCATAGCTTGAGAGCTGTTTGCAGGGCATATGTAACGAGTCAAGAGAAAATGAACTGGAATGTTTTATGAATGGAAATTCTGAAGAGTCCAAAATTCCTATCCAAATTCTGCTTTGAGTCAGAAATCCAGGCTTGCAATGGTTAAAAAAAAAAAAAAAAGTGAATAGTGGAGAGTCTGATAAACTTCTTTGTCTAATCCTTGGTTAACAGCAATAAGAGTAAGAGAAAAAATAGAGAGTCTTTAAATGAGGAAAAAAAGCAAAAACAAAAAACAAAACAAAACAAAAAACATATCTTGTGCAGTGATTATCACATTAGTGATAATGTCTGAATTATTCAATTTCAGTCACTTTTTGTTCCAGTTCCATTTTCTGAAAATAGAGGAGGTCAGGATTTTACTTAGGGAAACACTGGGTTTGGTCTTTGTTAGAGGAATTATTAAAAGTCTTTATTTCTGATTAATGGGAAAGCATATGAATGGGAAACTCACAACACATTCATCCTGAAATTATAGGCACCTGTCTGTATCAGTAATATGTCAATCATTAAAGTCTTAATATAAAACCATTTGTTATTCACACAAACAAAAAATGGTTAAATTCAAGAAATATAACTAAGTTAATATTACTTGTGTTAAAATGCTGTCCTGCAAGAAAAACAGTTCTATTAAATGAAAGCTTCTATAACATTAGGTATCAATAACAGTTGTAGATGTCTTTATATGGGTGTTCATGCATCATTTCACTCACACAGGCAGAACTGCTTGAAAGACAGCAAATTTTTATCTCAGGTTCTTTATCTCTCACCTTGTCATGGTTACAAGAAGTGATATGAGATTCGCCAAGTTATTATAGATTAATCAAAATATATTTTAGGAGCATTTAATGTGTATGCAAGCTCATGTTGTCCTATGCTCATAACTTACTGAAGTCTAGAAGTATTCTCATTGGCTTCACTGGGTTTTAAAGCATCATCTAGTGTACTGTAGCATAAAATGCATCTCAGAATGTCCTGATTTGAATTCAGATTTTATAAGCTTTTCAAATGCTTCAAAAATGGAGAAGTTGACTGACCTTCTATGGAGAAGTATAGGGGACTGAATCTGAAGCCTTTAGTCACATATGTCAATAACGCTGCTCATAGCAATGACTCATATGTTGCAGATTATTGGATTAAGACCTGGAGAGATGTATTTACACGTTGACTGACACATTTTAGCACTCACTGTGAGGACTAATAGGAGGTGATATGCTAGTCATTGTTAAGGGATGGAAAAAATATAAAGTTAGCTTAAGGCTCCAACAAATGCAGGCCTGTGAAACTCTTGAAAAGTTCAAGGTAACCTCATCTCCCAGATGAGTACACAATGAGAACATTTATTACGTTTTTAGGCTTTGGAGCTTCAAGTAGAAATATAGCTCTGGCATTTCAGAGTCTATCACAAAATAAAAGGAAGAGAAAAAGTAGTTAAAACCTCAATATCTTATTAAAAATTGGTTGCATTTTGCTCTCTAAGTATTTCTTGAAGTTAATAGTAAAATTTTTAATGTTTTTTCTTTTTACTTTCTAATTCTCTAGGAAATGAACTTCATTAAATTCTTTTGTACTAATTTTTCTCATTTCTTCTTCTCTCTCTCTTTTTTTCCTTTGCTGACTGTCTACTGTCTGACCATCTGGATCCTTATCCATCATATCTGTCTGATCTACTCTCCATCTACTGAATGAACTTGGGTTCTTTAAATGTAATTGTTGGTAGCAAGAGCTGAAGTGATCTCTAGCTCGAGATCTCAGATATTCTCAGTTTCTTCTGGTAAAGGGTCCAGCCATGATAACAACTTAAATGATAACAACTCAGATTCTTCCTATCTTCCTGACAATCATAAAGGCATAGGAGGAACTCAGACAGTTAATGGGGAAGACTTATCTGTAGCACAGTTTGAAGATGATATTGAGAAGTCTGTTCACCTTAATCAAGATGGCAGTATGACAGTGGAAATGAAAGTTCGATTCAAAATTAAGGAGGAAGAAACTATTAAATGGACAACGACTGTAAGTCGTGCTGGCCTTTCTGATGAAAAAAATGCCACCATTTGCAATTCTGTGATGGGTGCAGAAGACTGCTTATCTGGTGTAAATGTATCAGAATGTATAAAACAAAAGGATGCTCCATTTATGGACAGCTACAGTAAAGAAGAACGAGAGTCATTAAAACAACTCCATACTGAAGTCTCGGATAAAGAATCAGAGTCTGATTTAAAAATGGATGTTTATAATATCTGTCAGAGGAACAATTCTGCAGATCTAGATGTAAGCGATGTGCCTGAGGAAAATATCAGACCTCATTTTTATAGGCCTCCCACCCCTGGGCCAAGACATATTAGAAAAAAGAAAGCAGTAGTTGAAAGTGTCACCTTAGTTTCTGAGAAAGAGGTTCAGGAGAAGACAATAGGACAGTTTTCCTACAGTGAGGAAATACAGAGTGGAGAAAATAAATCTGAGTATTGCATGGTAGCACAATCAAGCACAAAAAAATCATGTGTCAGTAATCCAAAGATTAGTGAGATGAGTGACAATGACTTATTGAAGCTTTCGTCAGAGAATATAAAAGAAGAAATGCTTTTTAAAGTAAGGCACAAAAGTCATGATTTAATCCGAACCACACATAGGAAGACATTAGATGGACCTGATGAGCCTGAATTGGTACAGAATGTATTAGAGAAATCAGTTATGGAACAAGGTACATATAATAGTTTAGTATCAACCTGCAACACCAACATCAGTGGTTCCATGCCATCATCAAAAATATGCAAGACGGCCAGGCCAGTTTCAGCAGACCATATTCATGAGTTATGTGATATAAAACAAATAAGAAGATCTCTCAGCACTTACATTAGATATTCAGAATTTTCTCAGTTGGAAAATGAAGAAATGAGATGCAAAACTTCTGATTTAACTTTTTCTCAAGATTCATTGCATTCAGCCTGTCATGGTCATAATCAGATGGAGATGGTGGCACCTCCATGTAGTAAAGCACCTACCGAGAAAATAAATCCAACAACTGGATTCTTTCCTACTGCTAATGAAACTGAGAATCAAAACAATGTCTGGTGTAAATCTGTGCAGGCATCTCATCTGACTGGGGAAAGCCCATCTGCATCTTCCCTCACCAAGAAGAAGAAGAAGAAGAGAAAATCATTATCCAATTTTCTAGAGCAAGAGGTATATGGAAATCAAAAAGATACAGAATTTTCAGGGATAATTAGAAGTGAGGGAACACTTATCACAAGCAAAACAACACAAGTTTCTGCAACCCAAACTACAGATAACTGTTCTGACATGCTTCAGAAAAAAAGGAATGAATTACTTATAAAAAACAAAGGCAGATCTGCCAGTTCAGACAAAAGCAAATGTCCTGAAGATGAGATGTATCACCCTGATTCAGTGGAACAAAGTGGAATATCATCATCTAATAAGAAACCAAGAGCTAAAAGGCAGTTGACTGAGGTAAAATTGAAGTCAGGCAAAAAAAATAGTTCCCTTTTGTCTGCAAAAAGTGAAGATGGCCTAATGTCAGTTGATTCAAGAACTGAAACTGAAAACAGCCAGGATGAACTGAGTCCTGCAAAAGAAGGCAAACATCTCACGACTAATTTCTTTGAACAGACACCTAACTCAGCAACGATTTCAAATCCATTGTCAGAAGTGCCTAAGGATCATAATGTAGAAAAAGAAAAGGAGAATGTTTTGGAAAATTTAGCATCAAAGAAAGAGAAAAAACAAAAGAAGAAAAATCTAAGTAAAAGTAAAAATAAATTAAGCATGTCAGACAGTGCTATTACACTAGAGGCTCTGAAACAGGAGTATTTTAAAGAGGATGTTGTTGAGCATTCACTTGAAAACTATGTCCAAAGTTGGCTGAAAAACCTGTCACCAAATGCTGTCTTGCCCCCTATACACAAAAAAGATGGGAATATAAATAATAGTGAGAACTGTCATTTTTCTAAAGAAAAGATTGATGCTCTTATAGATAAAGAAGATAGATATATTACCAATAAAGTACATATGATTGGAAAGAAACATTTGTTTGAACATAATCTAACAAAAAAACAATTAAAGCCTCTTTTTGAATTGGGAACTCCAGAAGAATCAGCCAGACAGTCAAGTGGAAAGCAAAATGACTCTTTGATTCATGACAATACAAAAGTAGTAGAAGAAGCCAAGTATTTACTACAGTCAGAATTTCATCATGCTAGTAAACTTCACTTGTTTCATGAAACACATGTTAATGATAAAAAGGTGTCAGAGGGTGATATTCAGGACACCAATGTATGTCAGAGAGAAAGATCTGAAGTTGCTGTTCAAGTTGATTGTACAATTGGCAATGAGAAAATCAGAACTGATGTTCAGAATAATTGCATGTCTAGTATTTTGCTTCATGAGCTGCAATCAACTTTGCTTGGTCTCCAGAAAGAACACACTGGATGTATAGAAAAAACATGCAGTCTTCCAGATCTTTCTCTGCCAGTTTTTGGTTCTTCCTCCAACCTCCTCCTAGCGTGGCTATTAATACTGAGTCTGAGAGAGAATTTGATTGGCACAATCAAAGATGATTTTCAAAAAGCTACCTGTAGCTGCTCTGAAATCTTAACGCAATTACAATTCCTGAAACAAGCAACGGTCTTAGAAAAAGTTGATGAACTGAAGGCTGCTTTCTCACATTTTCAACAATCAACAGAAAATAACTTATTACAATCTGGGAAGGAACACAGAAAGCAGGATGTCACATGTTGCCATGAAAATATGCCTATATCTGAAATTCATAATGTTATACATTTGCATGAAGATGAAAAATCAGATAAACCTTGTATTGCAAAGGGCAGTTTGAATACTGATGAAGTGTTAAAATTGTCTGGTGATTTAGAAAGCTGTTCTGATATACAAGAAGAGGTTTGTAGAGCAACAGAGGTTTCAGAATTGAGTGCTCCCAGAACAGAGCTAGATGATCAATATGCCGATACTGCTTCAACTAAACGTAGCCTTCCATCAGCTATAGAGCTACCTGAAGCAAATGAAGAAAAGGCTTATAACCCACATAAAATTCCTCAAGATAACACTGATGCATCATTCATTAATGAAGAGTCAGATACTTCAATAGAACCTAATTCAACAATTCACAGTGTAACTTCTAATGATAAAAATTGCATTTTAGATAAGGATACTTCCGAGATAGAATGCGATGAAGATATTACGCATATTATTACTGATAATAGGGAAGATGAGATAGTTGATCCAAATTTGAATGACAAAAAAGCAAATAACCAACTTAAACAAGGTGCTGACACCCACGTTGAATATAGTTATGAGAATTATTCTGTACAGGAGGGGAAGGAAGCCACAGAAACTTGTGAAGAAACCTCTGACAGGTTATCTACAAACTCTCCATTATCTTTTTGTTATGAATCTAGGCAAATTACAGAATATATGAGTGAAGGAGAACAGAAATTGCAAGTAGAAGAACAGGAGAACAGAACATGTTCAGAAACTTCTCAATTAAAAAAATGTTTAAAAAGTCCTGCTACTTCAGATTGGTCAGATTACAGACCAGATACTGAAGACAGTGATTATAACTTTAGAGCATCCAGTGATTTGACCAATGAAAGTGGGGAGGAAGCAGAACTTGAAAAACATTATAATACTGGCTATGTACAAAGAACTATTGAACGTCTTTATGGTAAGACAGAAACTGCATTTAAGCCTGACTTTCAGAAGGGATATCCTTATATGTCTAAAGTCCTACAGAAAGATACTGAGGAATTCCACTCTGCAGTGGTGACAAAAAACACTATTTTTATCCAAGAATCTAGACCTCTTTCTGCAGATAATTTTTCACATTCTTCACTGCAATCACAAGAATTTCCAGAAATCATTAACGAAGATGACACTGTATTGAAAAAAGAAAATATTTATTCACCAACAGAACAACCTACACTTAATGGAGAAGAGACAAATTCTACTGATAACTATTCAGAAGAATTTCTGAAGAAACCTTGTCACGCTAGTTCACATGCTAAAGAAGATGAAGGAGTATTGATTGATAAAGGCAAATGGCTTCTCAAAGAAAATCATTTGATAAGAAGATCACCACCTGAGCAGACTGGAATGTATGGCAATTTGGATACAACATCAACAGACACAGTGCTTGATACTAATGGCGATGATGCTCCGTACTCGCATTTTGGCAATCTGAATCAGTACCCAGTCCTCAATGAAATCTCTTCTTCAGAGCTTGAAGATGTGGTAAGACCCTCTAAAAATTTTTGCAACTACTTCAATATACCTCACAGCAGTGATTCAGACCCTTTACAGGATGACTTAAGTACAAAAAGCAAACCTAGCCTCAATGGTAAAACAAGCTCTCTTTCTGTAGGAAACAAAGAGAAGATCAAACCTTCAGCCACAGTATGTTCCACTTCCACTCATCTTTCCACAGAGGTTGATACCAATTTTCCAGCTTTTGCATCTGTAGAATTTAGATTGCCTGATAACAAGGTGCATCCATTGGAGCAGCCTTTGAATGATGAACCCATACAATCTCAGCCAACTGATGATAGTAATACTAACAGAAGTGCTCTTCAGGAAGAAGATTCTCTGGATAAGCTCCATGCTATATGTGGCCAACACTGTCCAATACTGATGGTGATGGTAACACCAATTAATGAGGAACAAAGAGGATATGCTTACCAAAAAACATCTGATATTGAGAACCAGCTAGATCTATGTTTGTTGACCAAAAATATCGAACATTTGCAATGGTCAGGCAAAAATTTAGTAACAAATGAAAATAATTGTGTGAACCTGAAGAACAACTTAATCAATAAGATTGCCAACAGTATTTTTAATAGGTTTAATGCTAGTAACACCCTAGATTTTATTAGTAACATTAGGATACTGACGTCTTCCACTCTGAAAAATGAGATTAATTCAGAGACATTACATAGCATAACGGATGTGAAAGCAAAGCCTACGGTAATTAGCAATTGTCAAAACAATGTATCCAAGCACATACGCAGTGATCATATTGTAGGCACAAATAATGAGCCAACCAATATAAAGCCAAAAATGTGCCAAGAATTAAGGATAAACAGAAATGATATTGTTGGAGAAAAATTGTCGTCCACATTACAGGATCCAGTAGAAACTTGTCAATCTGAAATTTTTCTGAAATGCGACACTTCTTTAAATAATATTGAGCACAATGCCTCTGAAAACACAAAAAATGAAAATGCCTTTCCTACAGAAGATGAAGAAGAAGAAGAAGAAGTTTACATTTGTGCAATTGAGAATGGATGCAGCAAATATAAGAAATACACATAATAGTGATCTTGGAAGTTCTGTAACATCAGATCAGTGAGAACGTCTTCCGTAAAAATATTCACAAATTGAACCACTACGTGTCACATCCAATGAAACTCCCAGTGAGAATACACACAGATAAATATAAATCACAATTGTATATAATTGCTGAAATACAGATAATTATTTAGATTTTTTTTGTGGGAAACATTATAGAAAATAAAAAGAAACTGTTCTAAGATGACAATTTCTCAGTTAAAAAGATGCTTTCCCCCTAAATGTTATTTGTATTAGTAGTATACCAACTTCTTTAGAGAAACAACTACTGGTTGTTAGAGCAAAGAACTAACATTTTAAATACCTTCTTAAGTTTAAATAAGATGTCTGTATTTCATGAAATTTGAGAAATGGTTTGATAATTATCATTCAGTGTAAATGCTTAGTCCAGAACTAAATCAACTGTAACGTTTAATTTGAAAAGTAGGAAATACTATTCTAATACTGTATTGTAATGAAAAGTAGGAATCAGTAGTCATATTAGTTTTATGCAGATTATAATTATCAAACAGCTATTTCAGTTTTTAAAGCCAAATTCAGAGTAATTAAGTGAATAAAGAAGTCTTTCAGTCTATTTATAGGAAGGTCCAGACTCCAAGTGAAATTTGCCTCTTTTTATCCTATCTAGTAGGATACTAGAAAAGGATCATACTTATTCATTACATAGGATTGTATGCATCAAACTGTGCATCAATGAACCTTCTGATTGCCGTTGCCATATTCCCTTCAGAGGCAGCATCACTTACTCCTAAAACTGTTCTACATACTTTACAAGTGTTAACTGTGTGTTCTTTTTTTAACCTCTGTATTTTGTTACCCATGTCTTTTTTTCCTTCTTTCTATAAATATGAAGTACTATGAGAATCTTTGGAATATTTAATGTTATTGTTAATATTAATGATATTTTTCGGAGTCTGTCAATCTGTTATCAAATCATTTTAGATACTTGTTTACAGCATTTCTTAATATCCTGTCTGTGTAGTATGCATTTATATGTGGTTTACAATTTTCAGTAAATGATTTTAAATATAAAATTGGAAAAAATATATATATTGTGATGTGTAAGAGTATTTCTTTCTTGTTATTTGTTTTTGTTTTACTTTGTTTAGATTTTAATCCTTAATACTGCACATTTAATAAATGTCAATAAAGTCAGAGGCATACCTGAAGAAGGAAGGTGCTATTTTTTCAGTTAGAGAATATGAACTTGGTATTCTGTACTCTTGGAGGCTGTGACTGGACTAACTGGCAGGTCTATGCTGCCACATACTGTGCTATGGTCATTCAGTTATCCAGACTGGGAACCTAACCAAAGCCTGACACAAATACCTTTTGGCTCATGGGCCTTGATTGTCTGCCTTTGGCAAACAGGGTACATGGAGGAGAAGCAAAATCAGGATCTGGAGCATAAGGGGTTTGCAGTACAGGCAGAGAAACAAATAGCTCTTCAGTTCTTTTTAGGAGGTTAGTGGCAGGTATATTTCCTCATAAATAGCTGATATGTTTCTGTCTTTTGAAGCAGTATTACACACTTGTAATAAACGAATGTTACAACCCCGAGGCAATGTTGTGATATTGACTAATAAATTACATGCCAAGCAGCTGTGTATTTATCTAACAACACTGGCCATGATTCTGATGTTCTTCCTCCCATCTTCACACTTCTGGGTATATTCCTCGGCATGTTTTAGAACTGCTCCAAATGGAGAGTTTCAGTGGTATTTTTTCATCCTTTTACATCAATGCAAACATAAAACCTATAGATGGAAAAATAAAGCTTAAAAGCACTCAAATTTGACTAAATGCCGTATAGCATTCTGTACTATAACACCTGAAGGTTACATAGACACTTATATACATGACTCCATCACTTTCAGTTTTTATGCTGGATTCACAACACCCTACATGGCCTTCATAGCACCTTAATTTATTCTGATGATCCAGAGTCTTTCATCCGATTCTTACTGGAGTGTTACTGAGCAAACTGTGCACTCAGGTGAGATGTGGGGCACGGCCTTAGGTTACAATCAAGAGAGACCACAGAAAGTGGTGAAATTATTGTTATATTCACTGAAGATCTCTTCATTTCTGTACATTAACTAGATGAGAAGAAATAAAATGGTCAGCTCAGAGCAGGACAAAAGGTTCACAGAGATGTTCCATAGGGCTTATATATTCATGAATGATTCAGGGAAGATACAAAATATTAAGTAGCTGAGATATGCAGAGAAAATAAAATTGCTTTTATTAGGTAAGATTGGAGAAGACTGAAGAGAGACCTTCAAAATTCTGGTGACAAGAAGTACATGATTGAAAGAGGGAAAAACACCATGAGGAGTAATACGAACTACTTATATATAGCTTAATTCTGTAAATTAACTGCAAAAGCCGTAGAGAGACTTTCTGAATGAGTTAGGATGAAATACACTTGGAAGTGACAAACATATCAAATAATGTGTTAAGAAAAGAATAGAAGAAAATTTAGCAGGCATTTAAAAGCTTTATATAGATAATGCCATTCTGGAAGGAATGCAGTTTTTGTCTTGCTATTATTAAAAAGAGAGATATCAGATATCTCTCATCTTTTCCTTCTACATAAGACGGTCTCTCCATTTTCTCTAATCATGTTTGTCCTTCTTGGGAGCTATTCTAGTTTCATATTTATTTATTTATTGCTATCATTTTGAATAGCATTGCCAGAATTTATTGCAGCATTTAGAAGATTGTGTCTCTGAACTCTTGGACACTGATCAGATTTTTTCTCTATTTAAAAATCTTTCTCCTGGTGGATCTTATAGTCATGTTGATGCAACATATTAGTTTTTTTTTTTTTTTAATCGATAAATTTACTGTT
>PPHD01018587.1:0-14478 GCA_002909625.1 Bambusicola thoracicus
ATCATTAACAGCTGTACATTCTGAAACATAATGCAAATGAGTAGTACTGGAAATTCGTATATGTTCTTAAGACCTCCATTTTGATATTCACGTGCTTGTTTCACTTCTGCTTACATGAGTGTTGTACATCCTGGTTACACTCACAGTAAATCAGCAGGGAATGAATTTAACAAAACATTGGATTTTTAACAGCCCCTCCGAGGGACCACAAATTTTCAGGAAAAAGAATGGCAAACAAATATTTGCATTTTGCATGGAAATTTCACCTTTTTGGTAGGGGTACACTAATGACACTGCTGTCCTGGAAGTGTGGTTGATAGTTAGGTTTCCAGCACTTAAATTTAGCACCCCGGTTTTCTTCATTGTGAGACTTAGATGTACAGGCTGTTAGAAGTGCAGTTAACTAACAAGAACAGTTGAGAGTTACAGGAGCTTCTGCCAAAATAAGTGGACTGGCATCACCACTACAGTTGTTTCTTACAGAACAGTATTTTCAAATAAAATGTATCATTACTGTAACCCACCATATTTCGTAGGCTTCTGCAGGAGAACGACGACGTTACAATTATCATCATTCAAACCAACTATGTACAATAATAAAAATCAATTTTCTACAAAAAGAGAAAAATAAATACCTGCAGGACTGCCAGCATTTTCTCCTTGATGCAGCTGAATACCAGCAGAATCTATAGAGTTCACTGTAACTGTCTGTAGATTTGGCAACTGAGCAGTGCTGAGACTAACTGGAGTTGATGTCAGTGCCCCACCTGCTGCAACTTGACCAAGAGTGAGAGTCTGCACAGGGGTTAGAGTTATTTGTTGACCAGGTGCATTCTGAATTTGCAGGTTCTGCAAATTCTGAACTCCTTGCACTTGAAATGTCTGCCAGGTTATCTGCCCAGAAGGGGTCACTGTTTGTGCCTGAATTAAAAAAGTCCCGGGATTCAGCTGCAGTTGAAGATTCTGAAGAGCCTGTGGAGATATACTCTGACTCGCTTGCACACCGTGGATTGTCTGTTGCGCAATACCTTGTACAATCTGAGCTTGACTGGTTGGCTGCTGAGACTCTTGAAGCTGTATGTGTTGTACAATTGGCTGCGCCGTTGAGACCTGAATATTCTGAGCCTGCGTATCGTCAGAGACTGATGTCTGAATGTAATTTCCCTGAAGATCAGAACTGTGAACTTGACCACTAGTTGTGGTCAGGTTGTTTGCATTTTGTTCCAATATACTTGAACTGTCTATGGTAACGGGCAATTGCGATGAAGATGATGTTGGCACAAATAAGTCATTATCAGTGGCAGTTTCTGTAATTTCGGGAGAAACTTGCTCACCAGTCCTTTCAGAAGTATCTGAACTATCCATGGCCTGTCCAGTATTTATCAAGTGCCCATCTGCATTAATGCCTGCTGTCATGGTTTGAGAACCACTGCCAAGTCCCAGAGAATCTAGATCAACACTATTGATGGGTACAAAAGTAATATTTCCTGGCAGTCCAAGAGGGACGTTAGCAACTACTTGTGCTTGGCCAGGAAAAGACGAACCACCAATTGCAACTCCCTGAACCTGGACTTGACCAGACTGCGATAAGATATTCTGAATATTAGTTGAAGGTGATCCAGAGGCAATGATGGTTTGATTAGAGCCAGGAATGATCTGAATTTGACCGGTTTCTTGATTTATACTGCTATTATCAGAAGAGGCTGCAAAGCCAAGTTGAACTTGCTGACCATCCGCTGTCTGGATCTGGGGTATTACTTGGTATTGAACGTTAGACACTGTACCATTCGACGAATCTGATCCTGGTGCAACAGAAAAGATTTGTTGATTTTGCAAACTCTGAATAGGAAGGACATACTGCCCACTTGAAGTTACTGTGGCAGCACCTGGAATCTGTACTATATTACCAGCTTCATCCTTTATAGTGGCAGGAGCTGCAGACAAGACCTCCCATCTATTTGGAGTTCCTGCTAATTGCACAGAAGCCAAATCCCCTGTCTGAAGAAAAAAGAAAAGCAAAAAATTAAAACGAGAGACATACAGATTACATGCTACTACAGTCATGCAATTTAATACTAGAGATCAATATGCTACCAAAAAACATGCAGTGCAACCCATGTAAACAACAGCAACAGGATTAGAACTACAAAATACGGATTTTGTAAGCGAGCTACTGCCTAAGTCAGGGTAACCAACCTGTGATTCATGAGCTGCATGTAGCTCGCACGCAGATGAAATGCAGTGCCCGTGCCGCGGCTACATCGGGTGACCAGCAGCAGGGTTACTCTGTATGGAGGCTGCTGGGTAATCCAAACCCCTGGCTGTGGGAAGAAGGGAGCTGGCAGGGGGTGCTGAAGTTGCCATCACCGCGTTGCCCTGGGACTCAGCTACTCTTCTTACCTAGTCTGACACTCGCTGCACAGCAGAGGAGGAATTTTTGCAAAGCCAGCATCGCCTCTAATGCCTAGAGCTCCGCTGCCTTTTGACTCTGAGTTATATAGAGTGTATCTGTGCACGCTGCGACTCTCAGCAACACAGCATGTTAGGAGGTAACTTAAGTCATACGGTCGGAAAGCTTGTTACGCATAATACAAAGCCTTAGTATTTATAAGCTTATATGAATTCCCGTTTCACTATGCAGAAAGGCCTCTAAAATTAAGGATTTTTATACCAAAAATCACAGTTGGATTAGACATACATATCTGTTTGAAAAAACAGAAAAGAAAATTCTATCTTTGTTAAGTCAGAACAATAGAACAGGTCAATGTTTCACAGAAGATCTCCAGGTGGCAAAAGTTTAAAGAACCTACAGATTGATGTAGTATGTTTTTGCTTCTCATTCAGTAAGAGAAAGAAAAATTGCCAACTTAGCAAAGCAGTCTTTTTCACAATAAAGTTTTTAGACTGAACTTCCTGCAGTGCATAGCGCAGATTTGTGTAGTCAATCAACTTTGTATTATAAACAACCACGAATTTAAAATAGATGCATTTAAGTTTCTCCTCATCTGTACTACTGCACCATAGTAAACCAATGGAATAATTTGACATTTAGCAAAAAGTAACTCATCTTAAAACTCATTACACTTTAACTGCAAAACAAGTTTTGTCTCCTTGGCAGAACCCGCAGTACACAGAAATAAAAGCTCTGTCTTGTGCTCCTGCACCGATCCCATCATCACTGCTGTTAGGCAAGTTACCGGAGCATATCACAGCTTCCTTCTAAAGCTGCATGCCAACTTGCTTTAGAATAAAACCTGGGCACGCAAAAAATTAGCGTAGAGCTTATCCTTCTCTAATACGGCACTGAGATTTAATTTAGCCAGCCAGAATGAATCCTATGGCACGCATCAGATTGAATTTACTCCACAAGGCATGTAGGGACTTCACTAGTTTCACTTTCTTATCCTGTTCTGAGCTGCAATGCCAAAATGTTTACATATAAACAAACAATACTTTTTAGGCTAAATATTTATTAAAAAGCAGTTTGACTGCTCTTGGCAAACTTCTTTTCCAATAAGGAAATCCACCATCTTGGTTCTACATTCCTCAAGAGTTACACAAATAATAACTTTCCGTAAAGGAGAGAACATAAGCCTCTGTTTTGCCCCCAGAAATACATATAGTCTTTCAAGTAATTTCTTAAATAGGCACAGCATCACCAAAACAAAACTGATTTCCAAAACAAAACCAATTTTATAGCCTTAACATCTCAAGGAGCAGAAGGAAAAAAAAGGGGGGGGAGGGGAGTCTTGGTAATCTCATTTTACTATTTTCTTTTCCTTTTACACCAATCAGCCTTTCCTTTGAAGAACACATTTTCTACCTCCTTTACCATTTTAATCTCATGATATAGACAGTTACAAAAAGTTCTGCAATATTCTATCCCATCTAGACAAATGCAAAAAAAAAAATAAAAATTTCTTCTACTATCACATTAGCTTTATCATCTTTTGTTTACTATTATTTCCACACAGGTTGCTGAAATACTGCTAAGAAAGTTTGTAACTAGTCAATCTGCTAGCATATAAACATTTATTATAAAGATTTTGATAAAGTATCAAAAGACCCATAAAGGTCATAGGTAAACAGCATTCAGACAACATGGAAAGCAGAATATGATTATATGTTTAATGTGTGTTATTATAAAATAAACGTGGAACATAATGCGCTGATATTAACCGTCAGCATAAGTGAGAAATAAATATTAATGGGAACGTACAATGATGTACAAGGGCTGCTATGAAAGTAATATCTCCTATTTTATTATGTTGGTCCACACTATCAGAACTGGATGTGGGTGGTGTGGCAGTAGAAGTTGAACCTTCCCACCAATATTCCCTTGCAGTTGCTGTCATGCAACAGATGGCAGCAGAGGGGCAATCTGACAAAATGGCATCTGACGTTGAAGTGTGTATGAAACAAATGGGTGTCGCTGGATTCTTCTGTGAGGAAAAAATTGCACCCACTGACATTCATCATTGTTGTGGAGTCCAAAGAGTAGTGTGCACTTCAGCAGTGGAAACAGCGGCTCCACTCTGCTGGGGCAGATGTTGATGAGCACAACATGCAGGCTCTTGTCCTTGGCTGGTGAAAACGCGTAGCTGATGGAGATGTCTACATTGAAAAATAGCATTTTGTAGCTGAGAATATGCTCTACCAAACAGCGTTACTGTGTTCTTTGTATCTGTCGTAGTTTCCATGGAAATAAACTGGAGGCATTACTTTCAGAGTGACCAATGTAACTCCTTGCTGATTTTTGATTGGGTACAACCAGATATTGAATGTTTAGGTGGACTGACTTAATAAGCAACAGCATGTTTGTACATATTCAAAGGGAACCTGTATCCTTCACAGTACAGAAATGACCTACTTCATTCTTCCCCTACTCTCCAAACACATGCTGATTTCCATGCCCCCATTCAATGGTCTATGTGTTTTTCACGTTGGGCACACATCTTTTCTCATCTTTTTGAGATATTGTGAGATCTTTACCTAAATGGAGAAGTTAAGGATTGTCACGTACCTGGATATGAAGCTACTGGCATTTCATGCATTATGCATAGCGTAATACAGTTATTCACACGCTGCCCCTAGAGCTGTCTGTATCTGAGCCTACCAGAAGAATCATGAGGGAGGGGCAAAAAAGAGGGTGAGCTATCTGCCATCTGCCAGCTATCAAAACTGCTAGTATTACAGCTGTATGATGGAAAAGAATATTTGAGGATGATCTCTAACCTCAACTGGTCATCGTCATGTAGCAACAAGTAGGGTTGTTATTCCTTTTCTCAAAGATTCCTGAGCTAGTAGGACACTTCTTGGGTTCATCTTTGCGGTCATCTTTCACTGCACCCTCAAGCAATTAAAAATTGTTGTAGTAACTCAGAGTTCTATCACTGAAATATAAGCAGCAACAGTTGCAGCCCACTCACTCATCTTTACAGCACTCCTAAAAAAAACTAGTTTCCCTGCTGTCTCGGCCACCCGTGAAAAAATACTTTAAGACTACAGATAAAGCAACAGCTCTTTTCTTTATCAGCTCATACTCAGGCAGCAGTTACTGCAGCTGTTCCTTTAAGAGAAAGCTGAGCGGTGGCAACTCATGCCCTATGTGCTAAAAGGCAGGGACAGGAACCCGTGGAAAGCTCAGTACCAGCACTGCTCAGACAAGTGGGAAAGAACTGAGAGCAACTGGGAGCTCACTGGAAGCAGCATCGGGAAACAAGAAACAGCAACAGAGCGAAAAGAGAAGCTGGAGCAAGGCACAGGAAGAATTAAAATCAAGTGATACGTCCATCTAAAGAAAGGTCAAGTACCACCAAAGAACAGAAAGCACAACTGCTATTCAGCCTGCCTTCGGCTCTTTAACAAGCCTTGTATCATCTCTAGGCGATAGAACAAAGAGATCTCTGAGCCAGAATTGTCAACACCTGAAGAACTGTCTTTTTTATTATTATTATTTAAGAGAAACTTAAAGCAGCATTAAGTCAGGTGTTCAAGGAGGTGAGAAAAACAAATACAGAAGATAGAATACCTTTAAAAAGCACCCTAAAGCACGCTGACGGAACTTGAGGTAAAAATATAAACCTGTAAAAACTAAAAATACAAACCGTCCCTCACCAAAGTAAAGTCACACCAGTTCTCACAGGGATATGTCGTAGGCAGCTGCATTTCAACAGGCCAAACGTGCCCAACCGGACACACATTACTCTTCAGCAGCGTCCTGCAGCTGAAGAGCTCCCCACGTTTACCCGTACCGCTCTGTGGCTGACTGCCCTTTGCTGCCGTTTTCAGAAAGTCACCATAGCCCTATTCAGACCTAAAATAAAAATGCAGGCAAAACAAGCAAGCAGAGGTAGACAGATGAGTCAGGAGCTCCTGATCATTTAAAAACCATGTGCCTAATGAACAAGATTGGCCAGTGCCTCATCCAAATTATAGTTTTGTGAAAGAGTAAGGGCTCTAACGCATGAGTTTAATACCATGTGTTTACCAAGCCACAGTAAACTATCTGTGCATTCTTAGGTTATTACAAATATAAGATAAAATACACTTGCTTCAACTCTGTCATTAAGCTATGAGCTAATACACTCTATCTTGTACTTGCCTTAGGTTAAAAACATGCTCAACATGAGTTACTGTGCTTCAAATGACACAGAGCTGCAAGTTAAAGCAAATTAGTTCTGTTGGATGTTTCAGAAGCACTCAATTCACAGAAACACATTTTTCTAAATCAAAACTTGATAGAGAATCAAAGAACGTTTCAGGGGAAAACAAAAAATCACATTACCGGGGCTGATTAAAATGTTATTTAGAAATAAAAACAATCAAAACCAATCCCTATCTGGTAAACCACATTTAAATTGTGTCTCACTTATTTTGCTTACGATGGACAACTGGATTCTAAACTTTCAGCAGTTTTCTTTTTATCACCAGAAGTCCAAAACCTGTTTAAATTAAAACAATCCCTGACATGAGCAGAAATTAGAACATTTCAGTATAAAGGAATGAGACACGGCAACAAGGCACCAGTTCTGAGCAGACTGCACATAAATTCATTTATTATTAATATCTATGTATGTATTAACACTCATGTAACTGCATGCCAAATAGAACTCTGAGTAGAAGCTTGCATGAAATTTTCCTCGTGCTTTCAAGCTCTGCCAAATCAGCAAGGTGATTAAGAAAGAAAACCTGAGGTCAATCAGCCTCAGCTTAACTACTAGGAAGGCAATGGAACAAAAAGCCTTGAAAACCATTTCCAAACACACGAACAAGGAGATCAGAACAAGTGAGCTGGGACTTACCAAAGGGAAAACAATGCTTAATGAACTAACCTGACAGCCCTCTACGATGAGATGACTGGCTTGGCAGATGAGATCTGGGGTGGGTATTGAGACCCTCGCCCCATTATACCCTTATAGACAGTCTGACGAAGTACAGCCTAAACAAACATAGCGAACTAAAAACTTGCATTGCTGGGTTCAAAGAGCTGCTACCAGCAGCACAAACACAAGCTCAGGGTCTGATCACTGAATCCCACTGGGGTCACAACTGGAGACAGTACTGTTTGACTTCTTCACCAAATTACCTCTCTGATGAAACAGAGTGCACCTTCAGCAAGTTTGCAGTTACAAAATGGGTAGGGTGGGTGATACATGAGATGGTTCAGTGGGACCTCAACAGGACAGAAAATTGGGCTGGCAGAAACCTCAGGAAGTTTAACAAAAGACAGAAGGAAATATGAAATCCTGTACCTGGGAAGGAATAACTTCACGCACCAGAACAGGCTGTGGGCCAACTGGCTGGAAAGCAGCTTTGCAGCAAAATACATGGAGACTCTAGTGGATGCATTTATCATAAGGCAGCAACGTTTCTCTGTAGCAAAGGTGGCCAACAGCACCCTGCACTTCATCAGAAAGCACAGGGCCAGCAAGTTGTGGAAAGTAATCTGTCAACACTGGTAAAACTGTATCTGGAGAGCTGTGCCCAGTTCTCATCTCCGCAGTGGAACAAAGGGATGGTCATACTGGTGCAAGTCCAGCAAAGGGCCACAGAGATGATTTAGGGTGGGGTATTTGATGTACAAAAACCAGATGAGAAAGCTGGGACTGTTTAGTATTTCAGAGAGAATTGGTGTGTGGGGGGAGGTAATCTTAGCGACATTAATAAATACCTGATGGGAGGGTATAAATACAACAGAGCCAGGCTCTTCTTAGTGAAGACCAGTGAAAGGACAAGAGACAAAAGGTAGAAATTAAAATATAAGGGAATAAATTTGAAGAAATGTTATTTTTTTTTCCACTGTAATGATGACCAAACAGTGCCAAAGGTTGCCCTGAGAGGTTGTGGAATCTCCATCCTTGGAGATATTCAAAAGCCAATGGACACAGTCCTGAGCAATCTGCTGTCACTGACACTACTTTCAGCAAGGAGGTTGGACCAGACAACCTTCAGAGGTCCTTCCCAACCTCAGCTGTTCTAGGAAATGCTTTCGTGAAATCTCTTCCCACATGAGCTTACGAATGAGTGAGAACTTTTTGTTTTATGCTGTTTTTAAATATGGAAATGTTTTAAAACATACTTTTATACTTCCTCCGAAAGTGCAAAGAGTAAAAACCAATTGTTAAGAGCATTCTTAAAGCTCGCAGAAGGACTTCTATACTTGGTTCTGACCTAACATTTCTAAGACATAATTGGAAGAGACCGATCACAGAATATTTTAAAAGGTGAGTTTCTGGACAGCAGCAAAGGAAAAAAAATAGTTAGGAACGCTTTCTACCTGAAACTCCTCTGTTTTGCAGAAGTATAAAGCAGAGAGGCAAGAGAATCCCAAACAGGCTTTTCTATAGTGGAAAAACACATTCTAGTGCATCTGTTCACCTACAGAAACCTGGCATCAGGAAGCTCTATTACCATCCATACAGGAGAAAATGTATATTGAAAAAAATTTGAGTTTCCTCAAAATATGAAATAGGATACAGGCCAGAGAGCTGAGAAGTATGGATAACTAACATACAGTATTCATCCATACTTTTGCCTAGTGCAAAGACCCTCATATTTCTCTATCATATGAGCACTATCACCATGTCTACCTAGAATGAGATTAAGCCAGTTGCTTCTTGAATGGTTAAGTAATGTTCTAAGGCAAAAATAAACTGGAATTCCAGATTTTCATTAATTTCTGTGAAACACTAATACTCAATTCTAAAGTTGAAGATGTGCCAAAGCAATCTTATAACACTCCTTTATTTGCAAAGCGTACAAAGAAATGCATTGTCTACAGCACAGAAATGATACTTATCTTTCCCATATTGCTAATTATTAACCTCTCCAAATGTTTTCTACATCTTGTTGGTAAGTGACAGTACAGATGAATCATTTTCTACCTTTAAAAAAAAAAGTAAAATAAATCAGTGCAGCCCACAGTGCGCTGTTAGCAACCACCTACCACAACTGGGGCAGTCAACTCTGACAGCTCCCATTCTTTGGAAGCTGTCAGGGCCAACAGCTTTCTCTGCCAGCCTGCCACTTCCAGCCCTCCGAACCTACACTCCCATCAGTCTTGCACTCTTATCCTCACCTCACCCGGGATCAGCCACGCTCAGCACAGCTGTAAGAATGACCCTTGGGAGTTCAAGAGCATCTCTTTTGCGCTGCATTGCAGTAGAAGAGCACAACACAATTGGTTACCATCCCAAATTTGCAGCTTCTAAAACAATCATCTCATCACCCCAAAACCACTCAAGTGATCATCAAGGCTTTGTTAGATTAAAGTTTTAGAATGCTTTCTCCTTGGTTTTCTCCTCTCTGCACGGCTCTCCTATTTTCTGCACTGCTTCATCTTGTCACCTAATTTTAAAATCCCTGTAAATGTTTCAACTGGAACGAAACTAGAAAATTTACAGCTAAATGAAAAAGAAACCTAAGTATGAATATTTAAGTAGAATTATTAGTCAGCAATAAACAGTGAAAAAACAAGACCCAACCTAATGCCTCTCAGGCTTCAAAGTCCCAATGGAGAGAAAGGCATCCACAGAGGTCAAAATACATGAGCTGTCATTTCTAGGTCAGCCAGCAGGGCACCCCATCCCAGCAAGACTTTTCCACGCACCAGCAGGCAGCAGTATTCCAGGGGAAGTTTCCATGGCAAGCGTTTGACAAACCCTGGATACAGCAGTACACAACTGAGGAGAAGGTTCCCAGGTCACAGCAGGCCACAAACTTAAGGCCATCCACATGAAAATCAAAACAAAGCAGGCAGAACACAAAACACTGGTGACAGATGACCACAGACAGAGCAAATCACAGTTGCAAAGCCAAAGCTGAAAGACTGCAATCTCCATCAGCAAATACGAGATCAACGGTAACACCTGCTTATTTTTTGTCATCTAAAAGTAAGCATAGCTCTAACCAGAACCCTAGGCAAAGCTGAAAGCCTTGTGAGCTAGAGATGGCCTCTCCAGTTCACAGAAGAGGTTGAATTCTCTCAACTATCTTCTTCACTTGCTTCCTGTACCAAGCAGTTGCCACTTGTGTTAGCCTTTTTACTTCCACATTAATCCTTCCAGTGCCATGACAGCAGTGTCCAGCAGGCCTGGGCTCAGGCACAAACAGAGAATCACAGAACAATTTCATTTGGAAGGGACCTCTGAAGGTCACATGGTCCAGCCCCCAGGCCCAAAGCGGGGCCAACGAGCACACAGCAAACACACATTTGCTCCAGCTCTTTCCGAAATCCCAGACACATGATATTCCCTGCACTCCTATGGGAGTTTTGCTGTTGCTTTTAAATCATCCTCCCGGTCTCTTGGGGAACAGCTGCAGCATACCATTTCAGCCAGGAAGGCAGCGTGCAGTAACTGGCTAGTCTAGCATACTGGCTCCAGCCCCGCTGCTTCCTACCAAGTCAATGTCACCAGAGCATTAACAAAATAACCCTACAACATAGCACTGCTATCCTTATACATAAAAGCTCTTAATTGCTTCTAGAAGCAAAGCCTACTCATTTATCTTCTCCAGTTTATAGCTTGAGAATTCTACCAGACATTCAGCAGTCGGGACCGCAACCCAGGGCTGAAGATTCTGGGAAAGAACTGCCACCCAGTTGCCAAGTTAGGCACCATCACCCCTACCAAACTCATCCACCTACAGCACTGGGGAAGGGATGACCACCACAAACCCCACGAGGACAATGTGTCTGTGCCCAGGCTTACACATTTCATTTTCCCTACAGATTATGAGGTTACCTCAATTTAAGCCTGTTTAGCTCCTCTCTCTATGTCCTACCCCCCCCATAAGTTACATTCTAGAGATGAGAAATATCTGTATGCCACTAAATCCCTTTTGGTGTTTTGTTTTTCACGAGGAAGATGTTTCAAGGATTCACTCACTCACTCCCCTCCCTTAATTAAGGTCATCTTCATTAACTCCAGTGTCCAGTTCAGCTACTGTTGGCACCTCCTTCGACTTACATTTAGAGTCCATTAAAATATTTTGAATCATTGATGAAAAATGTTGTAGGAATGAGAAATCACTGGAATGGTAGAACCTAACTCACAGCAGGTTTGCTGGAGAGGCCTATCCGCACGTATGGAGAGCAGTAGGTCTGTATTAGTATCATTTTTAAATAACATTTTGATTTCTCATAAATTGTTCCTGCCTGACCCTGTAAAGTCCCTTGTATGTAAGCACAACATAGGAATACAGAAGTGCCACTTCAAAACCTGATCACCCATCTTGAACTATCAAGAACTATTTGTCATATTCTGTTCTGGTACCTTCACACCACTCTACCATGCCAAACAATAAAGCCATCCTCAGGATGCCCAATTCCAGCTTTAAAATGAGAACAACCTTAAGATAGACGTAGGAAAGTGAACTACCACTTCAGCATCATTCATTTTCTAATGTGTATGTTTATGCAAGAGGCAGAGCCAACATCCACTCCCGTGCATCTGCTATTATGAAACAAAATTCAAAGCCAGTAAAAGGCAACTGCTACAGCACATAAACAAGCTCAGCAGAAAGCGTGTTTGTAAGGACGCAACAATTTCAATACATTTTCAAGTTAAGACTACAACGTGCTGCGTGCCCTCAGACCACCACAGGGCTTCAGTTTCACATACGATAGGCTGTAACACAGAGATGAGAGCATAGTGTATTGTAACGGTTAGCAAGCTGAACTCCGTCATTAACGTCTTCATGTTTAAAATAAATAAATAAATAAAGAGCTGCCAAAGCCACGTGGTCCACCAGCAGACTGCTCTGCAGGCTTTTTTTTTTTTTTCGCTCCAATTTGCTCAACCCTGAAAACTGAGACCACAAACCCCTGAAAAGCCGTTGTGCAGCGAGTTAAAAAAAAGAAGAAAACTGGAGATTTGCTTTAAGAGAAGAAAAGAAAGGGAAAAACGAGTGTTTTCGCTGGTTTCCCTTGTAAGCAGACAAGCAGAAAGCCCCACAGAGGTAATATATGCGGTCTCCCAGATACCAGGCCAAATGAGGCTCTGTCACAGCGTTTTTACGGACATTTGGCACGCTCCCTTTTACATCCCGACATCTTTAGATACCGCTTATTTTAAGACGCCCCACCTCTGCTAACCTTACGAGCCTAAGCCAAAAAGAGAGAATAGGTTGACCGACTAAGGAAGGAGTGAGCTTCCATCAGGCTTTTGTTACCGAGACGCTAATCTAGCCCTCGCACAGACACATCCCTAGGTGCGAGCTCCATCTCATCGCGCACGGTCCCAAGGTCATCGCGGCTCCTTCAGAGCAGACGGCACAGAAAGATAAGGACGGAAATTCGGTTGGCGATAGGAGGGACCGCATGGTAACCGCGTCTCGAAAACACAGCGTCGACACAGGAAGCAGCTCTCCGCCGCCGCGCTGGTTCCTAACAGCCATTTTACTGCTAACGACATCCTTCCCGCCAGCCGCCTTCATTTTGTGCCGCCGCTCGGCGCGGCTCCGGCTCGCGGCCGCGGGCTGCGCCCAGGTGGAGGTGGGGCGGCCCCGGGCTCCGGGCACCGCCGTGTCCGGCAGCTTTCCCGCCTGCCCCCCGGTTCGAAAGTCAATGGCGGCGGGGGAGGGGGGAGCCAGCCGCCCGCCTCCTCCCGGGAGCCCGGCTCCTCCTGGAGAGGCAGGGGAGCCCGGGGACCCCTCTCCTGGCAGGTCGGCCCTGCGATCGTCCCTCCCCCCGGGCGGGCAGTGCCGCGCGTCCCGTCCCTCCCCCCGGGCGGGCTGGCTGTGCCGTCTCTCCCCCCGGCAGGCCGTGCGAGAGCGGCGGGGCGGGCACTCACCGCTCCGGCAGAGTGAGAGGCGGCGGCGGCGGCGGCCTCATCCTCCTCCGGCGACGGCGGGCCGATCTTGCTGCAGGTGGCCGCCAGCAGAGCGAGCGGTGACGGCTGCGCGTCCTACCCACAGTGGGCGGGTTCAGGGAGAGAAAGTGGGTGGCGGTTAGCGCGGGACGGCGGCCGGGCTCCTCGCAGACGCGCGCACAGGAAGCGGCGGCGGCGGCACCGGCGCCCGCGCCCGCTCGCAACGTGTCACCCGGGGGAGGGGGGAGGGCGGCCCGGCCGGGCCCGCGCTTACCTGGGGGGCGGCCGCCGCGGCGGAGGCCGAGGCGTTGCCGTTGCCGTGCTGCAGGTACTCGCCGTGGCCGCTGCTGTCCACGTCCAAGGCAGCCATTTCCTCTTGTTTCACGGGCTGCTCGGGAGCTGCGGGCACGGCGGGGAGGGGGAGGGGAGCGTCACTGACGGGAGCGATCACCCCCTCCTCCCCTCCTCCCTCCCTCTTCCCCCCCCCCCTAACCCCGGCGCTCCCCCCGCCCTCCCGCACGGAGCCCTCCTCCTCCTCCTCCTCCTCCTCCCCGTGCTGCTGCCCCTGCCCCTCTTCTCCCTCCTCCCCCTGCTCCTCCTGCTGCCGCTCTCAGTGCCGCTCTCGCCTCGCTGCCGCGCGGACGCTCGGGGGCCGGAGCGGGGGACGCGCAGGGCCGGAGCAGGAGCGGGGAGCCCCGCGGGGCGGCTCGGTCGGTGCGTACGTACCGGTCATGGTGCGGGTGCGAGCGGACGGCTGGCGGGGCGGACGGCGGGCGGGCCGGCTGGCTGGCGCGCAGGCCCTGCGGGCCGGGCTAGGCGGCCGCCGCCGGGGACATGCTTATTGTGCTCACGGGCTGAAGCGGCGGCGGCGGCCCGAGCCTACTCCGGGGTTTTTTTTCCTATTTTGATTGACGGTGCGGGAAAGCCGAAAGGTGGGGCTTGCAGCGGGAGAGGGGGCCCGGCCGACACCGCCGCCCGCCCGCCCGCCTGCCAGCCCGGAACTCCCGCCTACGCCCGCGCGCGCGCGCTGGTTGGCTGCGCCTCGGCGCCAGCGCCGCTCGCACTGGCCGCCCGGCCTGCCAGTCACCCGTCGGGGGCGGGGGGGGCGCCTCGCGCCGAGGCGGCTTCCTGTTTGCCGGGGCTGGTGCGAGGAACAATGAGCGGC
>PPHD01018588.1:0-14478 GCA_002909625.1 Bambusicola thoracicus
AGTTGCACCTGGTGCATTGGGGTTTATTTTCACAGCTCTTTATGTCGGTTTTTAGAAGCCAGGCTTCTTGGCAGGGGAAGGGAGGATGAGTCTTTTTTAACTTGCTGAAATTAGCAGCAGCCACAAACTACCAAGTGATGAAGGCATAGTGGCAATTTGTCTTTCCTGCCCTGCTCCTTCCCGGGTGGATGCGTTGATCAAAGATCTCTTTGCTTGATAAATCTCTTCTCCAGGAGCTGCAGTGCTGGCTGCTGCTCCAGGGAGCTGTGGGGCCCCATGGAGGAGCTTGCAGGGCTCCACGTTCCTCCTCCACGCTCCTGTCTTGTCTCATGAATCCTGTACCAAATTCCTCCTGCATTTTGCATCCTTTTTTTTCTCTACTTCTCCTTGCCTTTCAACATGTGTATTGGTATTCATTTAAAATAACATGAAAAGATGAGAAAGCTGAATGTATGTGTTTACTCCTAGTGCCCGAAGGCTTGTATCATCTAATATCCAGCTTATTTGCTGCATTCAGGCTTTTTCCACCAACAAACTGCTCATGTTGATGGTGGACTGATGGCTGGACAAGGTGATCTCAGTGGTTTTTTTTTCCAACCTCAGTTATTCTAAGATTCTATGCTGGACTGTCAGCATGCTGCAAATGGTGGAGAGGGGTGGGAAGTGGGGAGCAGCTTGTTTGCCTCCAAGCAGGAAAGTGCTACTATGGAGCAGAAATGGAGCAGTATCACCTTGTGCAAATCTTGTTTCTGGGAGGACCTGTGGGCTGTGCAGCCCAGCCGTTCCTGAGGGTGTGTGAGCAATTAGTGGTTGGAAATGATCCTTGGTGCAAGGAGTAAAACACTCTGATCTGCATTGCTGGTGCATGGCTGAGATGGTTTTATTTCCGTGCTGGGGAAAGAAAAGCAGAAAAATGTGGTGATGAAGAAAAAAGGGAGGGAATAAAGGCAAATATCAGCTTTCTTCCTAAGAGAGGATGGATGCGCAATGGGGTTGGTTGGATGGGATAACTCCTCCATGGAGCACAGTGCAGCCTCTGCTCTCCTCGCCCCTCCTAGCAGGCAGAAGGTTCTTTTCCCAGTTCTCATCGTGCCACTCCCATCAGCAGCATTTGTCCACGCAAAAACTGCCTTGACAAGAATTACATCCCTTTACTCAAATTGCTTCAGCTGCTGATTGCTTAAAAAGAAATCAAATGGCTTCCATGTCCGGCTTTTAAACGTGTGCTGCTCAGAGAGTGACTCAAGGGCTCTCTAGAGAAGCAGCAAGTAAAAGTCTCTTCTGTTTCTTGGTCCCTAATCTGCTCTGAAGGAGGAAGACAAGTTAGCAGGGATGGCAGGATCCTCATTTCCTTCAGAGCTGTGCTGAGGAGCAGGCAGGCTGCCTGTGCTGCATGGGTTGCTCGTCCTCTTTCCGTGCCTTGGCTTTATTTCTGCTTTAAAAAACCATGCTCAGAGCCAAGGTGGGAAACGGGAGGCCAGATATGTGCAGGCTCTGTGGGGAGAGATGTGGGCCAGGGTAAGATCTGTGAGCTGGAAAGTGGCTTGTAGAGTCACAGCTTGAGAAGGGGTGGGAGGGAACAAACGCTTTTAGGGTGGGAATGAGGTTATTCTTTCCTGCCTTTGGCTTACCAGAGGGATGCTGGGGGTTGAGAGCTACTGAAAAGCAAAGAGTTTTTCTGGCAGAGGGATGTGAGCCTCCTGGCTACACCCTGCTGTAACGAGGATTTGGCACCCAAACAAAGTGTTTCTGTGCCGCGGCGCTCTCTCCCAATGGTCTGTTTGAGGGGAGAAAAATGAAGGGAAGGAGAAGAAAAACAGCCAGCAGAAATCCCTTAGAAAGAGCAGCTCCTGGTTAACGCTGTGCTGCAAGCTTTGCAAATCAATGTTGACAATTGCAAGGTGCTGCATGAGGAGAGGGATCATTTGCATTGCAGACACAGAACCCCACATTATTTGAGGACACCTGAGCTGGGCAGCAGCTGGGACAAAACCATGGCTTTAAGGGCAGAAGTAGAATTATTGCAGTGTGATTCAAGGGGCTGGTGATGAAAATGTCAGATGGCCTCAAAATCTGGCCATGACATCATTGGATAGCATGCTTGAAGCTTGGGCTGTGCTGAGAGGTCCCTGCTCTCATCATTTGGAACACACCCTCAAAGCAAACAGGATGTTGGGGACGTTGGGGACCAAAGCAGAACAAACCTGTGCTCCCCGACTGACAATAAGAATGCACCTTTGCAGGGACCCCTCCTCTCCCAGGAGACCATGGTGATGCTGCATGGGGTCCAAACACAGAAATGCTTTGGAAAACCCCATTTCCAAGGAGTGCTGGGGAAGGTGTTCAACATTATATACTTGTGTTGCAGTGCTATATGCTGGGCAATGGGCACTCGCTATTTGACTGTGCATCTGGAATCAGAGGGAAGACCTATGCAGGCTCCTATGCTGTTTTTCTCCTCTCCCTAACTATGGCTATCAGGTGAAGATTTCTGACTTGACCGTATGTGTCTGCTTTCATTGTCTTTGCCCAGCACTCAGCAATGGCTCAGGCTCATTCCTACTATCTACATGGGGATATCTGAGCTTCTTCAGACCTTAGAGGTCTTTTCCCTATGTCAACCCAGTCAAGCTGTGGGAATGGTATGTAAGTACTGACTTGTGTTCAAGTACCATTAGTGGGGAGGATAGTCCCTTTATGTCCCATTGTCCTCAGTTTTGCTCTTGGAAGCTTCTCTATGAAAATCTCAGCTCTGTCTTCCACCACAGACAGGAATCACCCCCTGATTTCTGAGGTATGTCCTCTCGGTTTAGGCTGAAACTGCTGTCAGGCTGTGGAAAAGTTCAGCTGTCCCAATAGTTTGGTTCTGGTGGGGTGTGAGCAGCAGAAGCTTTAAGGACCCCACTTGCCAGGTGTGTCTGCAGTGATGCATGTGTCCGTATTCCTTTCCTCGCCTGTGCAGAGCGAAATATAAGTTTTCAGGAAGGGGTGGAATTTGCAAATTGAATTTGCAGCTGTGGATCCAGCAGATTATAGGAAATGGTGGCAAGAATGAACTGAAAAGTCACGACTAAAACCAATGTTTGCAAACTCAGTGTTTATTAAACATTATTTTCTATTATCAGGAAGCAACACGCCGGTTTTAGTATCATCCAAACAGAATATGTAGTGTGTATGTCTAAATAATGACAACTGAACCTCATTGCTCGTCTCCCAACCATTTCTAATTTCAGCTGAGAAAGAGATGCTTGCTATTCAGCACCAGGCTTTCAGAGAGCACTGATTTTGCAGTAGAACATTATGAAGTGTTGAAGACTGAGTGGGTGCCCCCAGTCTAAGACTGATGCTATTTATATTCTGTGTGTCTGGTACAAGTGATAAATCTGCACAGGCAGCGAGGATCGTATCCTGCAACCCATCCTGGTAAGGGTATTCCTTGCCCATAAATTGAAAACTAATGTTTATTTCTCTTTAATTAAATAGTCCATTAGCCAAAGACTCTTAAAATATTTAAAAAGAAGTAATGTCATCGGTGAGCCAACTGTGCCGTTACAAAAAATATCTCATGCTCAGTAAGTGCCAGGTTTCCCCTCTTTGCTGAATTATGAGACCTTCAGAATGGATGAGGGAGCTCTGTGGGTTGAGATTGCCCATAACTGTAAAAGATCTGTCATTTTCTTTGATTTTCATGAAAGCACTTCGTAGAATCGTAGAACCTCTTGAAATGGTGCTCTTAAAGGACACCCACAGCTCCAACAGTGCTCAGAGCCCATCCAGACTGACTTTGGGTGTCTCCAGGGATGGGGCACCACCACCTCTCTAGGCAACCTGTGCCAGCACCATACCATCCTTACTGTAATAAAACCACCTTCCTTATATCCAGCCTAAATCTCCCCTCTTCTAGTTTGAAACCATTTCCCCTTGTCCTGACATAACAGACCCTGCTACAGAGTCTGTCCCCTTCTCTCTTACAGCCTTTTTAGAAATTGAAAGGCAGCAACTGACCCTCCCTGGAGCCTTCTCTTCTCCAGTCTGCACAGCCCCAGCTCTCATCTTCTCCTATTAGATTCCAGCCCTGGGATCGAGCTGGTGTCTTGATTTAACTATTCCTCTTCTTCTCAGAAGTATGAAGTAAATATGTTGTATATATGTGTGTATGTAGGAAGTTATTATCAAAATAAGTTGATTGTGAGAAGCAGTGCCTTTTGTGCTCCAAAATGGTTTACTCTTCATGCTGATTAATCATATCTTTTTTTGTTTTGTTCCTGCTGGGTCAGTCACACCCAAGCAAGGAGCTGATGGGAGCACTGTGGAGTGCTGTTGTGGTGACTTTCCCTCTCCCATTGAGCCCTGGGTGGGATGGGATCTTCTCCCTGCTTGCTTCCCTGCAGTGCTCATAGCAAAGATGTGCTCATGCTCCCACATGGCCACTGATTTCCATCCAGAAGAGTCTTCACATCTCAGAGACAGCCGGTCTTTCCTAGCATGTGCCAAAAAAGAGGAGAGAGGGAATCACAGGATCATTAAGGTTGGCAAAGCCCACTAAGATCATCCAGTTCAACTACCAACCCATCCCCACCCTGCCCACTAACCGCGTCGGGAAGGAGGAACTGGGCAGAGCAGTTCACCCACTGCTTCCTCCCTGACCCCATGGGGAGCCAGCCTAAAAGCAGGTTTTAAAACACTTCAGGAAATAAACGTGTTATTTCCAGCAACATAAATATTCTGCAGTCGCTCCGTTCCCTCACTGGGGTACCTGGAGGAGCTAAACCAGAAGCACAGCATCTGATTGAGTGTCCGTGTGCTCTCAGCAGGTGCTTCCTCCTGCCCTGTTATTGCCTTGCATGGTGTCAGTCTGACTGAGGTAATTGAGGTGAACTTTTGCAGCCGTTTTCTCTTACAAGAAAAATATTCCTAGCGGCATGATAAAAAAAAAAAAACCAAAATAAAATAGTCTTTGCAAAGATAGTCTATCAGTTGGATTAGTTTACATGTGCTTCTAATGCCAAGAGTCCCAGACTGCTTAAAAATAATAAAAACGAAATGTCAAGCAAATAAAAGTTGATTAAATGCACAGTGAAGGAGGCTTAATTTTAGTCCTAAAAGGAGCCAAGGATTTTTCAGAACAGATCTACAAAGGTGGTGAAATCCCTGACTGCAAGGTGTAGAACATGGCAAGAAACGAGACAGCGACTGAGGTGTGTCTGTTCCCCAGGCACCAGCAGGTGAGGAGAGATTATTTACTGGGGGTTTGGGGAAATAAGTAGGCAGTGAACAAACACAGACTGTGTGCGTTGTTGTATGCGATGAATATCCTCAAAAATCTTTGTACGAATGGAACTCTGAGTTATTCCAAGCCGAATGCAACGTGAGATTTAAAGGTCAGCTCCTTCTCCTTTGGAAGTAGGTGGAGG
The DNA here is from genome assembly GCA_002909625.1 of Bambusicola thoracicus. Lineage (NCBI taxonomy): Eukaryota > Metazoa > Chordata > Aves > Galliformes > Phasianidae > Bambusicola > Bambusicola thoracicus. Next base: position 5,415 of record PPHD01018588.1, read on the forward strand.
TTTGTGTTTTGCAAGGAGCAGGAGTGAATTGCAGGCTTTTCTCTGCCTGCTTGCTCCAGCATTTTGGAATTATTGAGGTGATGAGGAGAGCTGGAAGAGGAAGTGGGGCACGACAGCAGGTTGGCACCTTGGTCATAGAGGAGGTGGCATGGACAGCCATCGGGGTCTGGTGCTACAAGCATCTTCCTGTTCTTGGCACAGCAGGTGGGCTGTTCATAGGAGTGCTTATTTCTTGTCTCCCCCACTGAGACTCTTAACGTGCATAACAAAAGAGGTGGAAAAAAATAGGTGGAAAAAAGGCCAAAAGCCCACAGAGCAGTGTCTGCCAAACCAAGGGAAAGTGATGCCAAAGCAAAATTACAGCAGGTTGCAGCAGTGAGAGGGTCTGCCCAAACATCTCCAGCCAGTGCTCTTGTACGTGAGGCTTAGTGCTTCATGGCCAAAGGAAAAGTGCAGGGACTCATTTGGAAACACCCAAACCCACCCTGAGGTATCCTCAGCTTCGCCAATAGGGCAGGTGTCAGGAAGAGAGGGAGAGAGAAAAAGGTTTTGTTTTCAATTTTACTTATGTTAAAGGGCTCTGTGATGCGTTTTATGATTCATTAAAAAGAAAAGGGCTTAGCAACAGAAAACATGAGGCCTGATGTATTTAATCTTGGAGCCTTGCGAGACTTCCCTTACCTCTGACACATCATTTGCAGTGGGATGTGTGCGCTGTGAGTAATGCTGAGTTTCTTAATGGATGGGATAACAATGTTTCAGATCCAGAGGAGTGATAGGATGCCCAGAATATCAGGGCTTCTTGTCAGGCTCTTTTCTTTATTCTTCCTCTGTATCTTGGCTCTTTTTCCTTGGCACTGCCTAAGAACCATTTACACCAAGGAGTTGGTATTTCTGTAAACTCCTCTTATTTAGTCTTTAACAATACAACAGCTTCGTTAATCACTGTAACAGATTAAATTAAATGCTCCTTCTCCGAGCTGACCTAGTTTGGAGGTTAAAATTATGCAGCCCTAGATGGAAAAGGAGAAATCTGAAAAAAACTCTCCCTCATCCTAACTGTGTTATTTTGCAATCTAAAAGGAAGAGGAAATCAGCATCATCAGAAAAGTAGACTCGATCTTGACAGGCAACTTGGTTTAGAGATGTAATTATAGGCCCAGAATAGCAGTCTGGAAGACCCTTAAGGAAAATCAATCGTGGCTGTGCTGTGGTTGCAGGCAGCATGGCCTCTGGAAGCACTGATTTCAGTCTGTGTCACCTCACTCTCAGCTCGAAGTGGAGCAAGGGCTAGAATTACAGCCAGGCTGGGAAATGGGATGTCTTAAATGTAGGTTTGGTGCTGCTGGGCTGCTGTTACAACCTGCGTGCAAGCAGTATAGATCTGATTGAAACTGCCTTGGGCTCTTCATCATGGGTGTGGTGTGTGGTTGCCTTTCATATGCAGGGGAAAGAGGTGATGGATTCATTGCCTTGTCCCAGCAATGGGCCAGACTGCATGTGGTAACATGTAGGACATTGTGAACTGCTCATGAAATCCTTCTTGTGTGAACAGAGCAGCTCGGCCCTGGGATGGTCCTTGGTTGGTCTGTGGGGTTGGTAGTAGGCTGTGGCATGGCTGGGAATATCCAGATAAGGCAACCTGATTTATGGTCTCGTGTTCAAAGAGCGATTGTGACGATGCTTCTGCTGTTGAAATTTCTCTCTCCATTGATCTCTGTGCTGGTTCAAGAGCTAAGGTCCTCCTCTGGGATGTCTCCAGCTTTGGAGCACAGGAGGGAGAAAGGGGGGACAAAGAAGAGGATGATGGTATGATGGTGCAATCACAGTTGTTGGGTTTGTTTTTTTTTTTCCAGTTTTCTTTCTTTATCAGTATTTATGAAAGAGATAGATCTTCCTACTCCGTAAAGCTTGTCGTGCAGTACAAAGAAAACCAGCTGAAGTGTTGCTGTTAGATGCACTGTGTATTAAATAAGTGAAAACACAAGAATGACAGAAGGGCTTGGGTTGGAAGGGACTTCAAAACCCATCCAGTCCCACTCCTGCCATGGGCTGGGTGCCCCCACCAGCTCAGGCTGCCCACTGCCCCATCCATAGCCATCTACCTCAGGGGATGGGGAACCCACAGCTCTGGGCAGCAGTGCCAGTGCTTCACCACCCTCTCAGTGAAAAATCTCTCCCTGACGTCTTACCTAAACCTCCCCTCTGTTTCAAACCCTTCAGGCCCTTTGCTAGGTGGTGGCAAACATCCAGTGAAAGCAGCGATAGATCAAACCTTGTTTTGGTAGAGGAGCTTTGGGATTACCTGTACATCTTTATATGATCACTTTGGAGGAGAAAAAGAACAGAAAAGGGAGCACTTTGCTAGTCTTCCCTATCAGTGATCGATGTTATGGGCTCTGGGCATGAATAAGTGTGTAGAGGGAACGTGCAGTAAGACAGAAGCAGTGCTGCAGAGAGCAACTGTGCTCATGCTGCTCTCCTTGCCCTGACTCCTCTTGCACCCCTAGCCACTTCCAGCAGGATGGCTTGCAAGGACCTGCACGGAGGTGCCAGTCAGCCTGGGGTGAGCGGGGGGTGGCACTGATTTATTAAATACCTTTCCTAATTGTATGGCATTAGAGGAGTTTTAACCAATCATGGCAAAGGGCATTTGTTTAGCTGTTAAAGTCATAAAAATTAAGTGACATTTGAATTGCAGCTCTGCTCCGTTCGTTTTTACAGAGGTCTATGGGCACATTTAGTTTCCCCACTCAAGACGTGTCTACCCTATGGCTTGTCCAGCAGCTGCAGCATCCAGAGCCTTTCTTGATGCTTTTATTTGGTCCTAATAACCCCAATGACTACGCAAAGTATCCCTGTTGCCTTCTCCCTTCAGATTTATCAGAGCAATTTGCATATGGTTAATATTTGTACCTTGCTGATTCAAAGCTTGATTATTATTGGCCTTTATTAACTTTTTATGTTTTTTTTTGTGAAGGTCATTATGTTGCTTTATAGAGATGCTTAAAACTTGCAGAACTCGATGTAGATGCTTTGATTGCATGCATAAAACTCGTAGGAGACACCATAATAAAGCTTATTGAGCAGCTAGTGAATATTGTCCCGTTTGGTATAACTGGATGTGCTTCATGTTTCATAATGAGTGACTCATTGGCTCTGAGGAACAATTTTCCATTAATCAGGGCACATCTCAACCACAGCTTGTCCTGTGTGTGTGGGTTAGTCAAGGAGCACATGCCATCTCCTTGTGAGCCTGGGTTTTACTATTCCCTTTTGCCAACTATGACCTCTTAATTCATACACTGTAATTCTTTGATTCTATTTCTTTTAACCTGCAAGTAGGCATAAAGAGCTATGAATGCTTAGTGCTGAAGGGGAAGCATTTTTGTTTTACTTGCTGGCTGGATATTAAAAAGGAAGGAAAAGATCTTTTGTCTCTTTGGAGTGGCAGTACAAGTCAGAAAAACAAGAAGCAGCATGGGGAAATCTTTTCTGCCAGATGCAATGTGACCATCCAAATGGGCTTTCATGTTTGGCCATGGAACTCCTGTGATCTCTTATGGCAGCTGATGGTGTTAGAAGAGTAAGAATTGAACTATACAAGGTTAAATAGGCTTTCAATCTTTTCTTGGTACTGAGCCCGAAAATCTCCTGGTACTGAGCTCAAAAATTTCTGGAATAATCCATCAATTATTTTCCAGATTTAGAGGTTCCTAGTGACTTATTTCCAGTTTACGTGTTCTGTACTGGTGTCAGGAATGAATGTCGTGCGATTAATTCATTTATCAATCACATTCAGTAAATGGAGATTGTCTGATGTGAATTACAGAGAGAAAAATTAGGCAGATCTATGTCTTTTCTTAACTGAAGCAAAAGCAGCGATTGGAGTTGGCTGAATGAGCCACAAAATGAATTGTCACCATTTCCGTAGGCATAAGCGGATCCTGTTGTGTCTGGGGTCATGTTATTCAATGTACACAAAGCAGTCAGGCATGTTGGCAAAGCTGGGACATTTCTGAACACCAGCCCATGTGGTAATTCATGCCAGACTGCCAATACCAGTTTTTTATTGGCCTTTATTCTTTCAGAGGAAGAGAAATAGCTGTGTTTCCATCCCTCTCCCTGTCAGTGCCCAGCCACTGTGGGAGAAATTGATGATGGAACCAAGGGGTTTAACTGAGCGATCCTGTTCACACAGTGTACAGCAATGGAACTTGCTATGGCCAGGAACCCAGTGTCCATGGGGGTGCTTCTCCAATGTGGTGAGGCTCTGGCAGCAGAATCGGAATCACTCAGGTGGGAAAAGACCTCTAAGGTCATCTAGTCCAATCCCAGCCCACCCCACCATGCCCATAACCACGTCCCTCAGTGCCACATCCCCATGGTTCTGCAGCACCTTCAGAGAGGTTGACCCCACCACTCCCTGGGCAGGGAGGGAGCTGACAAGCTCCATGTGCATGATGCTGAGCCCAAAGATAGGGGCTCCTCCAGGACGAGGTTTGCTGGGCAAATAGAGCCTAAAAATGGGCATCACTGGATGTAGTAGAGCTGCCCCGTGCAGGGCAGAGCATGGCATGGTGCAAACTGCCTCAGCTGAGATCAGAGCAGGAAGTGGGATGTGGAGCTGGAGTCTGTGCTGCTGGAGTTATAGGAGATGCAAGCAGTAGGGTTCAGACTGCTGACAAGCTCAGAAAATGCATTCAAATTGGCCCACGGGGTGCACGCTGCCAGTTAGTTGTCAGCTCCCTGCAGTATCTGGGACGGAAGCTGAAATCACTGGAGAGACCCAGCTTTGGTCTGACTGGGATGATGCCATCCTGACTGCAACAGGGGAAAATAAATCCATCTTGGAGAGCAACAGCTAAATTGGGCAGCCCACAGCTTTCCTGACATGAGTGATAGCATCTGACAGCTGCCCAAAAATCACATTACCTCTTGGGAGCGATGTGGAGGGGAAAGGAAGAGCTGAGCTGATGCACTTGGCTGTTGTCTCCTTTTTGCTTCCTGGACGGGCTCACTGCAGTTAGGGTTTCTAAAAGCAAAAGCCTGCCCGGAGCTGAGCAGATTGTGGGAAAGCAGCTCCCGTGTCACTGTCTGCTCCCAAGGAGCTGCTGCCAGCAGAGCTGCTCCTGGTGTGCAACCAAGTTACACACTGAGAGCACAGAGCTGCAGAGCTAATCTCTGTTCTTAATTTGCCATTAAAGTTTATTTTCAGCAAATTATTCACAAACTCCATAGCACAGCTGTTCCACATTAATCTTTTCCTCCTTGCAAATTTTTCTTCACCGAGAGGCAGTTTCTCTCTATTTTCGTTGTTGTTGTTGCAGAGCCAACTACAAGAGGAGGGTGGGTGTCTTGAGCAATTGGAGCAGGGTGGAAGTCTGCGAGGGTGTTTTGTACCCAGCAAGATCTGCAGCAGAGCGGAGGAAGGGAAACCCTTCACCTGAACCTTCTCCCTGCTGTTGGGGCACATCGGGGCTCAGCTCCACCAGGTTTGAATGCTTCCTTCAGATCCATTCAGTCTATGTTGGGCAGTGCCTATTCTTGTTTTGCAGAATAACAGTGGAAAGTGAAGTGAAATCACCCTATGTGTCCCTAATAGCTTGTACGCTTGGAGGCAGCACAAAAGCTTTCTTCGATGGAGCTGAGCAGCCTCAGTCCCTTCAAATGGGGCAAGCCCTTTGTATAAGGATGTTATGTAATTGTGCCCTATTCCTACCCATTGCAAAGCTCTGAAAAAGATGCAACACGATGCTGTACTGTATCATGATTGCTATTATCTGTGCAGCATTTCTCTGAGAAATAGACCTCAGTATTTCAAGCCTTCCCTATGGACAGAGGTTAGGGGACAGTTTTCTAGCTATAGTGCCAAGCCTTTCCTGACAGTACTGTGATGTGACAACAGCTCATCGATGTATTCTTGCAAGCAACTTACCGTGATCTCTTAAACATGAAATAGGTGACTTGAATTAACCATTAACACAAGAAAAATGGATGCCTCTGGAAGAACATAAAGCCTAATTTCTAATGCACAGTCACTTAGTCTGGGTACTTCGGGGCCTGTGGTTTGCAATTGCTGTCGCCTTCCTCTGTCCAGTTACTTAGAAACATGTCTGAGCTGCTGTGATCAAATAGCAATTTATTTTCCTGGCCAGTTCTATTTTTCCTTGTTAACAGGCTCGGAAATAGTCCAAAACAGAAGAACAGGCATTCAGTCAAAGCAAGGATTGCAGGGTATGTCAGATGTGTAAGCTGGTAAATGTTGCATATCTCAAGGTGGGGAGTTTAACGTAGGCAAGAACTGTAAAATACATAGAGCATCATTTTTCCTGCAAATTTAAGGCTGAACTTTTCTGACCCACACATCCCGTGTGCTGTGCTGATAGATGTGGCCCTGTATTGCAATACTGAAACTAGAAGGAGGAATGTATGTCTTATTTGAAAATGTGCCTTGCTTGAAATCCATTACATTCTGTTTTTTCTCTAATCAGCTGATCTTGAGGATTCAATTTACATTTACTCCATTCAGTAGCTTGAGAGCCATTGTGTGTTTCAAAAGGGTTATTTTCCTGTTTATTAAATCCCCTTGGGTCTGAGACAAAATGTCCGTAAGACATTCAATCAGAAATGTGTTCTGGGGCTGTTTGGAGACTGGACAGCCTGGCCTGGGGCTGGGAGCCACAGACAGCCAATAACACTAAATTAAGACTAGAGTGGGAAAATGCATCTCAGCAAAATTCACGTCTGTGACTTCAGTTACCTCGTAGGGCCAAAACCCTTGAAAGGTCCTTGGCTGGAGAAAAGGAGGTGGGTTTTGATTTCTCTCCAGTCCTTTGGCTGGGGAAGCTCTACGCAATAAAGGTTAATGTTTTATTTATTTGTTTTCTTCAGTTGCCCCGTAGGCAGAGAGACAAAAAAGAAGGGAAGCAGATAGAGGATGTCTGGGGCCCTGTAAGCCGGGGAAAGATTCAGCTTAGAGGATGTCCTGTCATCACAATCTAGCTGTGGTGTCCCTGTTTGTTGTAGGAGAGTTGGACTAGATGGCCTTCAGAGGACCCTTCCAACTCTTAAGCATTCTATGATTCTATTCTACGTAAAAGAAGATAAAGAGGCTGGAGCAGGAAAACATCAGAGCTGGAAAGGAGAGAAGTGGGGGTGATTTAGGAGGAAATCCTGATTTCCCTCAGGTCTATGGGACGTTTTACGTGGATTTCTATGCAACATTTCTGCCTGGCAGTTCACTCTATTAACTCAGTCATGACCAAGATGCTTTTTCCCACCTAAGCATAATTTGCAGCAGTTTAATAACATACCTCCCAGAACTAGAGGTAATAAAATAGTCTTCTAGACTTTTCCACCTATCCTTCAGTTTGAAGGTTTGATCTTTACAGCTGAAAAACCCACCGAGTGTTGGATTCATGTGCTCTATGTAGATGTCATTACTGCCTACACTGGCCTGCACAAAGATCCACAGGAGGGAAAAGTTCACCTGCTTACCACCATCTGGCTCTGTGTTTGATATGGAGCTGGGAAGCACTGCTGGTAAGTGTAATGTGGGATAAAAGTGCTTCAAATCTTTTCTTATCTCAGATCTGCTCCGAATTTTCTGAGTTTATCAGGAAAAAAGAAAACAACAGATGTCAATTTTCATAAAGTTAATGAAAAATGGTGGCTTTGAGGCACGCATCTCCATAAGGGCTAGCTTGATGAAATGAATTTTTGAGTTATGGTCTGTAAAAGCAGCTCAGAAAAGATCAGAAGTCCAATTTGAGCCGTTAGAAACGAAACTTCCAAAATGTCAAAAATATCGCCTGCCTCGTGCACCTTGGATTGTGCTGTCCCCACGCCAGTCACGTTGCCTGGCATTGCATCCAGCAGCTACGAAGGTGCAATGGGATGGGGTGGGATGGGATGCTGCCCTTGGTTCCTCTAAAGATGCTGAAAGCACCTGGTGCAGTAAGATGTTTGGAGATTTGAAGAGGTATATAAAGAGGTATATAAAGAGGTTTATAAAATATCAATTTCCTAAAAGGCAGTACTTTTCCACTGAACTGCAAATAGCCCATGGCAGACAATTGAATAGGGTCTGGGAGAACTTCTTTACATCCCCAATGCAACTAACTTGGGCTGAGGGTTTGAGAGGAGAGCCCAATGTCCAACACATTGCTGTCCCTGTCATCAGGCTTTGGACTTCACGGTTTTTGTGCAAACGGCTCCTGAAAGCACTTCTGTGTGGCCTTGGTGAAGAAGGGGAAATCTGTAAAACCTGTAAGCTACAACTGTACCCACTGAGGGTATAGGAGGTGCCCTATAGGAGCTCATCAAACAGCACAGACCTTCCCCTTTCTTCCAGCAAATGGAGTCTTACCTAAGCTGTCCTTTTCCGTAAGTCAGAGCAGAGCTGAATTTTTTCCCATAAGATGGAAGTAATTTCCTTTTGACACAAGTTTCTCCTGATGTAAGGGCTAATTGATAGCTTGCAGGGCACTTGTGTTTTCCAGGCTGATGGTTTTGCTCTAAGCACAGATTTACTCAGTGATGAGAATATTTTGACAACTCTGCCTATCTGTGCTCAGGAGCTGCAGTTTGGTGTGAATTTTCTGGGTGTGCTGACCCAGTTTTAAAGCCTAAAATGAGCATGCTCTCCATTAATATGGAAATACTGTGGCTGGCAAAATAAAACAAAGAAACAGTAAATAAGCAGAAGCACAGTATGTTCTGCAAAGGAACTCTGAGGAGAGTTTTTGCTTAGCTGGCAGCAGAGTGCTTTTGTCCTTACGCTTTCTCCAGGAGGCGACTGTTAAGAAATGGTTGGACTCAGCACACAGCAGTGTGTCGTTCTGACCCACTTGCATGTCCTCATGACCACATCTTCCCAGCAAATCCTTGCCTGGCTGTGAGCACACAGTGATGAACACCTCACGTCAAACAGGATTAGTTTAGAGGAGAAGGCATGTGTTGCTGCCTTATTTCTTCACCTTCCTGGGTGTAATGAACGTCTCCTTTCGAATTCTCTCTCATTCGTATTTGTGGTGTTTATTTTCATGTGCAACTCATGGAT
>PPHD01018590.1:0-14477 GCA_002909625.1 Bambusicola thoracicus
TTAGGAAACACTTCTTTACAGAAAGGGTGGTTAAGCACTGGAATAGGCTCCCCAGGGAGGTGGTTGAGTCACCATCCCTGGATGTGTTTAAGAGCCGTTTGGATGTGGTGCTCAGGGACATGATTTAGTGGAGGGCTGTTAGAGTTAGGGTACTATGGTCAGGCTGTGGTTGGACTTGATGATCTTTGAGGTCCCTTCCAACCTGAGTAATTCTATGATTCTATGATTCTATGATTAGTCTTGAGTTATTTACCAGGTTCTCATTAGTAAAATAATGCTCCCATCTCAGAGTGATATTTTGAAGATGATTAACAGTGGAAAGGCACTCAGGAATGTCAAGAAAAAAGAGAAAAGCCCAGGAGGAAATGAACAGTTCTGTCTTTAGAGCAGCCTTTGAACTATGGACAGAAAATACATTGTGGAAGCAACTACTGCACAATAAAGCTAACTCTGTAACAAATTACTGCCTGCTATCAGAGCACGGTTCTCACCATGGGAGGTTCCCGTTTACAAATGGAAGGCTACCAGATCAGTAAGTTGCGAGATAACATGTAGTAAAAGGGAGAAAGGTAAGGTTTCACAAGGAACTTTTATTTTGCCTTATCTTAATTACTGAGAAGTTCACTTTGCAACCATACTTCCATTGATGCTCTTTCATATAGATTTGTGTGTGTGTATTGGTCTGTGTGTACCCTATGTAACAAAGTATGAATAAGTACAGGAAGAGAGAAAGGAAAAACAATTCTGAACACCTTCATCTTTTGGATATTTTTCCTTCTTCACGGGGTATAAAATGTTAAAGGTGTATCATTTGCCAAAATGAACAAAATAAGGGGGAAAAAAAGACCTTATCAATTTAACTGTGGTTAAGATATAACCAGAAGAACAGTTTAGGATATGATTAATAAAAGAAGAGTAATATACCTCAATTTTTTTTCAGTTCATTCTGAAAACGTATATCACTGTCAATATAGAGATTTTTGATTGAGTACTTTGTATTCTCACATACATATTTACGTACGTATATGTATACACTCTCAAAAAGTTCAGGTTTAACCACATAAAGCCTGGAATTTCACCGCGGATGTGAATAATCCCCTCCCCCAAATACAAGGAATAAAGACAAGTAATAAACTAGAGAATTAATAGCAAGTGCACTTATTGTCATGGAAACCCAGCCAAAACAAATACGAGGAGGTTCTGATTCCCAGAATTCACACATGCCAATACAATTATTCTGCAGCGCTACCCATAGCCCCAGCGATCCCATGCACGTAGCATGCCTATACAGCAGTGATATTCCTCTCCCTGTGAGTGCTGCGAACTCTCTTCTGCTTTTCAACCTCCACTGAGGTAATATCGACTGGAGTATTAATAATAGAGGTTGTCTAAATTTGGAGCTGGAGGGCCAGGGTACAAGGCAGGGTGGGAACAGGGCGATTTCAGTTTGTTTTGTCCTGTTTCTATGCTCGTATGCGTATTTGTCTCAGACTGCCTGAATGTTGCCATAGTGACCTTTGATAAATCCACGTTATGGATGCTGTGAAATATAAGGCCGTGCCACATTTCTGTGAGTATAAGTTCACGGAATAAAGCAGGGGGCTGGGAGCTTCTGAAGAGTGTTGGTCAGATTCAGTGCTCTCACCCATTCAAAGGATAAATGCTTTTCTCATAATTAAAAATGTATGCAGGCTAGCCTAGAAATTCATTCAACTTCTGAAGAAATTGCGCAAGAAAATTTGTAGCATGGCCCAAGTAGTATGCTGCTCTTGATCCCCCTATACCATTTAAATGTATTTAGTGTAAATAAAAAGGTCAGCTCTTCCCCACTGTCAACATGATTTCACAGAATCACAGAATCATAGAATGGCCCAGGTTGGAAGGGACCTCAAGGATCATGAATCTACAACCCCCCTGACAAAGGCAGGGCCACCAACCTCCACATTTAGTACTAGACCAGGCTGCCCAGGGCCACATACAACCTGGCCTTGAACACCTCAAGGGATGGATGGGGCATCCACAGCCTCTCTGGGCAGTCTGTGCCAGCACCTTACTGCTTTCATAGTAAAGAACTTCCCCCTGACATCCAACCTAAACCTTTCCTTCTTCAGCTTAAAACCATTTCCCCTTGTCCTGCTGTTATCTACCCTTTCAAAGAGTTGATTTGTGAGTGTTCGTCAATTCAAGAGAGAAAAGAGAATAGACAGATCATTCTTGCTTCTGTTGCACTAATCTTCACTTTTGAAACTGAAATAAACTTTCTACTGTGTGCTTCAGTCCTATGGCAACACCGCTAGGAGTTCTACCTCCATCTGGGAGATATCTGTTATACACATCTGTATCTTGGAAGGCAAAAACTTCACATTTACAGGTGATGCTTAAATTGAATCCTTAATTCAAGCAAAATAGACCATGAGTAGAAATAAGTACTTCTCTAGCTGACATATAGTTTTAGACATTTAATCCAGTGCTAGGGGCACTTGGTCTTGAAAATCTCTGTCCCTCTGCCACAAAAAGGTCAAAATCTGCACTCACTCTGCCTAATTTTCTAAGAAAATCACTGCAGAACCTTTCTGAAGAGCTCTCTCATTCCTCTCTATAGTCAGTGCAGAGAATTGCCACTTTGGAGGATGGTTTATCCCAGCTCCCATAAACTTCCATCCAAGAATGGGATGCATGCTCCATGTGTCTTTCCGGAGATGAAAAACTGAGCCCTGATGATTAACGTAGATTAAGTGCTGGGAGTAGAATTAATCTCCCTTAAATGTAGCCATTTAACTTTTAAGCCCCTGCTCTAAGCCAGGTTTCCTGCTTTTACCAGTGAAAGGTCACTTGAGAGGGCATCTCTTGGTGTCGGTTTTAGACAATTACCTAAGGATGGATGAATCCAACACAGAAGTCTGTGACAACAGGGGAAGTACTGAGTTATGGACACCCTAACAAAGGCTACCACTAGTATCATTTTCTTCTTTATTAGTATGATCAGATATGCCCACTGAAAGCCTAAACTTCTAATGTTTCCAAAATATTGTGAAACTAGTAAAAAAATATATCTCTAGAACATCCTTCCACTTCAGCTGTATGATCTTCCACTCCTTTGTTAACTTCTGACTCTTTCCAATTTCTTTTAATGTCTGCACATCTTCTGTCATGAACGTTTTGCTCCCAGGATGACTGCAACAGCAAAGGTGCTCAGCCGGCCAGCCAACCTCTTTGGAAGGCTCTGCAGTTTGGTTGTGCTCAGCCTGGTACTGCAAAGTTTTCTCATCCAGATGCACACATCAGAGATCCCAATAGGTCCACAGGTACAGTCAGACCACAAGTGAAACTGCACAACTCTTACAATGTTTTGGAAGATTGATGATCTTCTGCTGAATCTGAGTGGTCTTGTTTGTTCCATCGAGTGATAAGGTGGTCTTCAAATCCCTCAGTCAGACAAATCAAGATGACCAGGCTCCCTCTATAGTCAATGAAGAGAACGAAAACCCCTAAACAGGGAGACTGAAGCAAAGGTTGTATAGCTCAACATAATTTGCTCTCTAATTAACACTGCCAGAAGGTGATCAGTCACATCCCTTAGTGTTTGAGATACAGTAGGTCTTGGAGCTGTTACTTATTCTCCTGTTTGCTATAGGTAGACATAGAACCATTAACAAAAGCAAGGAGCGCTTTGCTTTTGTTTACTAAAATTAGGTGAAATTAATCTCTCTTGTTTTTTCTTATTCTGACATGAAAAATAATGATTGTGGTGGTATCTTAAGGTCAAAATCAGAATTCCATTACCTCAGATTCCATTTTCCTGTATGGTCAGCAACAGGAGGATGCTATTATACTAACGGTAGGCTGAAAGCATGTTATTCACTCTGCTTAGACATTATACGGCCACTCAAGCTAAACTAATGCTCCAGGTTCCCACCATGATCAAGTTAACTGAATTATATGTGACGTCCATGTTGTTCTCTTCTTAGTTTCTCCTTAGTTTTTGTTCTGTTTTGTTTTCTCTGCCATATTTTCTTATCTTCTATCTCAAGAAAATGATATTTATGATATCAGTCTGCATGCACATTTATACATGACTATGCAGCACTTCAAAGAACTGTTTAAGCATCTAGGTCAATTTTAATCTTTGTAGTTGTTGTTGTTTTGAAACTATTGAGGTGTCCTATTAATTTTGTAGATGTCTAACAACAGCAAGCGTTTAAATGGAAAATAGAGATTCTGAGAGGTTCATTCCTTACTGAAAGCCAGATAGCCATCTAAAAGAAACATCTTGTATGTCTCAGCTGCAAAGGACCTTCGTTCATAGCTTAACTGCCCTCCATCATAAAGAAATAAGGCCTAACAACATGCTGGTGACAAATCAGAGTACTGAGGATGGTTTGGAAGTGAACGTTGGTATGTTTGGAAGAATTCAGAAAACGGTATGAATGAGCCAAAGCCTGGAAATCCTACATGGCACTGAGACACTAAGAAAGCTCTTACTGTTCAGCTAAACATAGAGAAGATTAAGGTGTGTCTGAGTCACTGTCTCTCGAAACTTCTCATAATGGAGACCTTTATAATGTAGCAGACTTAAAAAATAAAGGTTGGCCACTAGTTATGCCAGGCTGGAAAAATGAAACATAAGTTTCTTGCAGCAAAGGTAACTAGAAATTGAGATGCTTGGCAAAGGAAATAGTGGATTTCCCATTGCAAAAGGGGTTTAAATGGAAATCAATTGCTTTTCTATAAAAGGCTCCAAGTGGAGCACCAAGGACGCATCAACCTCTCAGCCAGTTTATCTTCTTTTGTGAATAGCAAGGTGTCAAAACAGTTAATTGCAAGACCATTTTCTTGCCTTCAAATCTGTGCTACCAAAAATGAGAAGCAGTGCGTTCTGTCTAGTCGGCACCAGGACACTAGGTGGCTCACAAACCACAAACCACACTCGTACACACACCAGTGTGCACCCACATGCACACACTCATCATGAGCTGTTGTAGGACTGTAAACCTTGGAGAACCCACCCATCAGTGCTCTGCGTGGTACTGCCAGGGATATTGCCCATTACACGATTTGTACATATTTAGGCTTAGTCAATCTAAGCTGATTGCAGGTACTTAAAATTGCTTTTGTGCCATGAACACTTAACGCTAAACCTCTTTTAATTTGCACCGTGCTACTCAGAGAGATCATATCATTCTTCTGTGCAATGTAAATTCCCAATCTGGCAATCCTAGCCTGACTGGGTATTTTTTTTTTTTTTTAATAAACAATAATTAAAAAAAGAAATTTAATAAGGATTTGGGTTTCTTTATTGAGCTTTTATTGTCCAGTCTTGTAATCGAATCACTCTGCTGTGACAGCGCGACTGGGGCAGTTATTAGCAAACTCTATAAACAATGGACTTGATCCCTTTATGAAAAATCATTGTAGGGGGAATAATTAATCTGGGCTAAAAGAAAATAATAATAATGAAGCTCTAGGGGAAAAAAAAATAATAATACAATTACAGATTCTAAATACTTAAAACTGTTTCAGTGCTTTCCCATTCTTTACTCCCTCTACTGCACTTCTGCCACCACTCAGCTGTTCTAAATGCTTTTTGTTCTTTGTGCCCCGACTCTCTGCGGGGGAGTCTGTTTGCTAATTGTCAACAGGGAGAGAATTTCATCTCCAGAACAAAGCCTTCAGGCCGAGACATCCATGCTGTCATTGCTCTTGTAGGTAAGTGGTTGGATTTCTGGTGGGAAGCCACCACGGTTTGAAAACTGCACTCTGACTTGACAGATATTAAGGAGAGGAGAATGGGGTTCATCACATGGTGCTGACATTGAATTTGGACATCTCCGTTGAAGCTAGGCATTCTGGGCTCCTTTTGTAACCAGCAAGGTTCTAGTCCAAAGTACTAGTAGTGTAGTGGGCGTAATTCAACCCATTCAAAAGTAGAAAACTAAACAAGCCAGTTGACATGGTCCCTAATGACACTGCTGTGCATATAAGCATATTTTCCACTCTCTATGACAGAGACAAAAACAAGCTTTTTAGCCAACATCAACACGGTAGTAGTATAAATGTGCTTGGAATGAATATGGATTTATTTATTTATTTATTTATTTATTTGTTTATTTGCATCAATTTTCCAACTACTATATTTTCTTTTGGGACATTTTTTTTTAGAATGAAAAACAACAACAACAACAACAAAAACCTAGAGATGGGTGAATGATCATTTCCATTGGAAAAACAAGTAAATGTTCTGATATTTCTGTATACATGAAGTTAAACAAGTCCACGGCCCATAAGATTATACTGCCAGCTTTGGCTCTACTTTTTCACCTATGTTCTCTATTTAATTCATAATTCATTTAGTGCAAAGTCTGTTTCTTACTGTTCATTTATATCAGTCCTTGTATACAACAAGACCTGAATCTCAGCTGTTGTCACGTAGCACTATTGCTGTAACATTAATCATAATAATAAATAATTGATCAAGACTGTGATAATAGTGAGGTTACAGAAATATTGGTTAGTACACTATCATAACTGTTCTAAATGAGAACTTTAACCCAGAATCCACAGAAATCAGTAGAAATATGGTGGAGTTTTTAATAGTACTTAGATCATCTTCAGTTGGCCTTGCATAGCCAACACTAACACATTTGTTTATTTGTAGGCATTAAAAATTAGGTTGAATTCAGTACAAGAGTCTTACAAGGAAAAAGCTTATGTTCAAATATGGAAGAAAAGAAACTTCTCCATGACAAATAGGCATGAAAATCAGGTAAAGAAAAAGAGGCAGAATTATGATGAGCTTTCTGAAGGCAGATGATCTTACGGAACATCAACAGCCTGTATTCTGGCTGTAAGTAAGGGAGCAAGTAAGGGAGTAAGACTCATTTTATGCAAGACATGGAAGCTGGGACTTACGTGAGTACTTGATTTTGGAAAAGATGGAGGATTGGGCGAGTGTGATCAGAAGCTGCAGAGATGATGACTGCTGGTAGAAAGGATTAACTCTAGAAATGGAGATGGAATGTTCATTTCCAGTAATGGAAAGTCAAATTCCAGTTTTATGATTAAAAGAGTGGAGAGAATTCTCATTTTTTCTTAATGCAGGGATTGTGGTACATCATACAAGATGAGTCATCTGAAGGCAAGAATTTCAAGGTCTATAGCAAGTCTATGGTAGTTATGACAGAAATACAAAGAGGAAAATAAACATTTTTAGATAAAATAGTGAGAAGACAAATAGATTGATTTTCCTAATTTTACTTTTATTCCAGTAAGGAAGAAGATTTTTGACAGAATGACACAGTGAGAAGAATAGGATGAAAAAAGTAGAAGATGTAGTCATGCTGGAGATGAAGGAAAAACACAGAAAAAAAGAGATGCAGAGGATAATACCAACAGTTGGGTAAAATGCACCTAAGGAAAGGACAGTGAACAAACACACTGAGAAGTAAAATACAATTAAATTAAAAGGTGAACAAGTTTCAAACACTCTGTCAGGAAAAATGCCTAGGACCCTATAAAAGGCATCCACAGCCATTCCTGTTACTCTCCCTGACAGCACTTCCAATGAGATTTGGCCGGGGGATGAATTGCAAACTTCCACAACATAACTGGGGTCAGTAAAGGAGCACAAGAGTGTAGTACAGAAGGAGAAGAACCACAAATTGCAGAAAGGGAAACTGTGATCGAATATAAGGCAAAATTCTTGGGTGTGTGGAAAAATTTGCCCAAAACTCAATTAGACAAGGGCAAAATCTAACTTTGAATGTAGGCTTTTTGTGAACAAAAGATTAATCTGAGGATCTCTCAAGGTCCCTTTTACACTAGAAACATTTATGATTTTATTACATTATGAGAAACCAGTGACACTTTCAAAGCCTCTGGCTAAACAGTCTTCAACAGGGAGGATCAGTTTCTAATTGGTTTCTGATTTGTGCAGATTCATTTGTCCATTGGGATGAAAGGTTTGCTGAAGGCATACCCATAATGATTAGAATACACACGTTTGTAGAGTTGGAGAAGTAAAAGGAAAAGGAAAAACACAATGAAAGTGAGAAAGAATTCTGCTGACCCTGTGTATGGAGCCTTAAATCAAGAATTACTTGAAAACTTCCATCAGTGAGGACTGCTTTTCACTCTGCGTTATGCTTGCATTTCAGTGAGCTATTAATGCCTATATGGAGAAAAAATGCCACCTCTCTCTGAGATGAACTATCCGACTTGTCACTATTTTGAACTGCAACATATATATTTGAACTGTGATACACACACATGCCAGGCATTTTTCCTGTGCAATGTATAGAAAAAAAAAAAAATATTAAGCCAATTATATTAATGTGATGAAATTTAAAAGTTGATCTGAGTGTTTCTATGGTCACAGACCTCTGTTTATAAGTTTGGTCTTCCCCCAGCAGTTAAAAGAGGAGCCTGGTGACCAATAAGAAAGCAAGAGCTCATTCTCCACATTCCATTAGCTTCATAATTCCACATTAAATGATGGGTTTAGTGCCATATGGTGGAGTCTGATATGAAGAAGAAAGGAAAAAATTAATAATATATACATACTCATGCACAAACGCACATGCACACAATTAAATGCATGTGTATGTATAAAATGTGTTTGTGTGTGTATATACAAATTAAGTCTATAGATGTAAATATATCACATGATTAACTGGTTGGGTTTCCTTCAGGAAATGGCCCGTATTGATGAAGTGAGGCAAAAATGTTGTTAACCTTTTCGATGATTCTTCATGCTGTTAAGATTTCCTTTGGTCTGGATTTGGGTTTGAGATTTTTATTTTCAATTTAACTGAATGGATATCCTCACTGCAATTCTAATTTTCTGGAGTCAGCCTGCAAACCGCAATGCAGAATTCTTTCCAGGCGCTGTGACTTTCAACACGTAACCTAAATAACAATACTGTTTTTACCTAATGGCCTAAACATCTTCAGCATTAAATGAGGGATACATTTGTCATGAGGTCAAAAGTTAAGAACTCTTAAATAAAAGAGTGGCAAGAATATGCATGTGAAAGACAGCAGTAATATGATTTCCAGGCATCAATTTTCCTTTCAAATTATAGCTCAGAAATCTGTGAGCTTATGCTGTTGCAGTTTCAAGTTTATCTCAGAAGTACAAACCAGAGAAGTTCAGGTATTAGTTTCTTCTGCCTTCATCTGATTCTTCTGCCTGAACATGAAAGGACATTGAACACCCTCAAGTTGAAAATTGCCTCCTTATTACTAATACGAGAGCAGTGCCAAGGAGCTCTCGAAAAAATATTGTCTTATTTCCAGCAGGGAAACAAGGAGCAAAACTGTTTTGCTCGGAGGAATGTGAAGCATCTCTAAAACCGAATGCATGAATCTCGATTTGATGAGAATTTGAACAACAGTCAACTAATATGGTTCAAATGCAAAGGTGATGTCTGCAGCCCCAGTTCATTAGCATTTATGATATAAATAGGTCGTTTCTCTCTGGGGTGAATCTTAGTTTTCACACAAGTTCTGGATGTTTCCAATAAAAATGCCACTCTATACAGGAAGCCAAAAGCTGTCTACCAAAGGCAACACATCACATAGATGTGTCCAACACGAAATCTGAGTTTTCTTTTTTGAGGAGCATGATTCTGAGCACCCACACGATGCACAGCAGTGCTCTATTTATTCTGTAGTGATTCATTTCCTTGGTGAATGCCATTAATCTAGAGAGGTTTGGCAGTCTGAAATTACTGATCCTGATGCGAGGGGAGAAACTGAGTCTCAAGTGTTCATCCCATTTCCAGCTCTGGCAGTGACCTTCCATGCAATTGCCACCATGTCATGTCAATTTTGAGCCCACTGCTCCCTCGCAATCCGTCTTGACCGCCACCCATCCGTCATGGGATGTGTTGTGATTACCCAGATTTCACTGATTGAAGTGGACAACAATCTATATGCTACCCTAATGCAAGCAATTTCTTATTGGGGCTTGGACATGAAAATGGGGACAGGCTGAGTCATTAGTTGGCTGGGAATTAGGTCTTTTCTCTAACAGACTCAACCACTACCGCTCCGGGAAGCACTGGTAGTAATTCAGGAGGTGTTGCTTTTTCCAGAGCCTATGTCTGTTTTGCTTTATTTTTACCCTCAAGTTCTCTGCTATTGCCTGGACACTGCTTTGGTCTTCACAGCTGGGAAGTCACTCAGAATCAAAGTGCCCTGTAGTCTTGTGGGGAGAAGGAATGAGGGATATTTTCCAAAGAAGGTCAAAGGACCATAATCAGTGCTATCATATATATGTTTTTTTGTTTGTTTGTTTGTTTGTTTTCCATGGGACAAGCAGTGCATTGACAATTACTCTGCTCTCTCTTGCCATGCCCCACGTGACCAATGGAGGATATATTCAAAGCAGCGGAGCTGATAAGAGATTTATCTCCCAGGAGCAAGCTTTCATTTCATAATCACACACAGATGTTTTTGAAGCTATTCCCCTCACAGATCCCTTAGCAAAACAGTGCTCATATCGATCTCTGAAACACCAAACATCAGTGGTGTATTCTTACCAAGGTCTGACCAATTTAACACAGCTATTCTAGAAAGTATAACTACATTGGAAGTTCCCCAGGTACTGGGAGGTTCATATTAATGCCACTGAGAGAGGAAACTAAGGAGTAGTGAGAAAACATTTTTACTGGGGGAAAAGAAGTTGTTTCTCAATTGCAGGCAGCACAGATCAATGTTTCCTGTTCTCCAGCTCTCCCAGCATATTCTGAGACAAATGTTCACATTTCAAAACAGAGATGATTTCCTGTGACATTCACTTTCATTGCTTCAAGTGTTTTACGTAAGATATTGACACAGAAATTCGGACCCACTTAGGTACCTCCTACAGTATTCCAAATTCATTTCTGCTAGATACTTAATTTTTTTTTTTTAGCAGAGAAAGATGATTCTCACTGGAAATGTGTAAAAATATTTTCAGCAGTACTACCAGAAAGTGCTGAGAAAAGTTCAATGGGGACATGACCATGGGACATGCCTTGCTGCAGTGATGCACGGTGGAACTTAGTTGATGGAAAGGAAGCCTGAAGGGTGAGATAGGAACATGAACCTACAGTGCTTTAAAATAAGTAATCAAAACCTTTGGACTGGCTCTGCCTGCAATACCAGGTGTTACACCAGGCTCAATCCAGTTTGGATAATTTCATCCTAGGTACAGAAAGCTTCTCTTGCCCTTTTGCTTCAACCAGTGTCCTGGTGGAGGAATACTCTGATGACAATAGAAAGAGTGAAGGACAATGAAGAACCTGGTGAAAACATCTGCTGGAGAGAACAAGGACAGGAGAAGAGAATGGGAAAATTCCTGAAGCAGAGTGCAACATAAATTAAGCAACAAGGTAACTTTAATTAATCAAATGGTTTTGATTAGAAAACCAGCCAAACATGCAAAACCTCTTGAGCAGAAAATAAATAAATAAATTAATAATAATAATAATAAAAGGAAATCAGAACAAGAAAGAATGGATCTAAATCTAAATAAACAGTTATTTTCTGCCTGACCTACACTGTCTGGTTTGGGTAATAAGAGCCTATATATTCTAACCAGAAAGAGATAAGATTTCCACTAACTGTAAGAAATGACAGATTCACATACCCATGGAAAATGGAAACTTAATATGAAGATGAATAAGATGAAGATCTGCGATACCACCAATCAGAGGAGAAGGTTTCTGGTTGTTCTATGTTGGTTGGTTGGTTGGTTTTATATGTATAAATCAGTAAAAAAAAAAGAGAGATGGGAACAGCAATCATGTTATACTTGCATTCAACATTACAGAGAAAATGTTCTTAAAGCATAGCAAAACAAGGGTATCAATTCACAAGAAACCTCTGCTTTCTGAACTGTTGTTAGTTCTCCCCTCTAGGGTTTGTCCCCAGGGTTTTGTCTAGTTCTTATTGAAGTCAGTGACAGACAACTGCTGATTTTAACAGGAACCTTACATATTTTATAAGTCAAAGGCATTGGAAGAAAAGTATTTTACTTACTTTAAAGAAAAGAGCCCAAAGTCTCTTCTCTTAGAGCACGGATTCCCAACCTTTCAGCTTGCCTGGGCTGTGCTGAGTGAAAAAAAATTTTCTAGGGCCACATCTAAGAAGGTTGCTCCGAAAGTAATGCCTCTTAATTATCACACGGAAGCAACAACCTATACAAAAAGTACAATAACCTTGTTTGATAGAACAAACTCTCAGCTATGAAACTCTCTTTTTCAACAGTTAGATCTGAGTTTTCACCAACCATGACCAAGAGCCTGCATGCCAGGCTTGTAACAATCTGCATCAGTGGAGGTGACTCATAGTCGCTGTTGCCACTGTTGAAACGTACCACTCACTACCTCACTGTGCTCACATCCACTGTTAAGTCTCCATAAGCATTTAACAAGCAGCAATTGTCAGTTAGGGCCTTTTTTTCTGCATGGAGGAATTCAATTCCACACCTTTGCTCTATCCATACTCTCATGTCAGACACCATTCTGACAGACTGCCCACTGCTGCCATCTGTCATACGGCAACAAAATGCAATGAAATATTGATGGGAATGTTCCACCTCTACTGCCATACCGCCAGCGTCCACCTCTGATGTCATGGGCCATCATAAAATACATAATACAGGTAATGTGTTTAAGTAACAAAACATCATTTAATTTTCAATTAAATATATATATAAAAGGAGAGCAACAAACCCATAAAACCAGTGACCCTGTTTTTGTGAAACTAGCTCATCAGACTGGTTTGATGGCAGTGGCTGCAGTTCTTAGTAAGTTCTTGAAGTGTTCATCAGAGATTTTTAATGAAATTTTACTCTTCCTGTACTTCACCCTCGAAAATAATTGTTCCTAAATGTATGAACTGCCAGAGAGTGATGACATGAATAAGGTGTTACTGTGAAGCAAAGGATATTTCTCGGGTAATATAGGGCTTATGGAATTCTGGTAAAGAGACATGATCAAATTTTTGAATTCAACTCAATACATTCCATTTGAAAATTTACAGCTCATGCATTTATTTGCCATAACTTGAGCTACCACTGCACTGCACCCTCCCCATGCCCCGGTTTCAGCCCAGATAGGGCTTGTAGAGCACTGATGCTTGGTTGGGGCCAGACCAGGCTGCTTTCTGGCTGTTTGTTGGACATGCCTGCTTTAGAGCATGAACCCTAAAGGACTTTTTTCAAGTCTAAATGGACCATCTGAACTAGTCATATAGGCACCGTGGACAATCACTGTGAAGAAGTACGTTCCTCCAAAGGATGTTTTATGTTAGCTATACTAAACACCCACTGGAAGATGGGAAGAGTGGTTGGACTGGATGATCCTGTAGGTCTTTTCCAACCTTAGTGATTCTATGATTCTATGATTCTATGAAGACTTGTATTCTGGAGGTACTTATCTCTGCATTGACTATCCAGGGAGCAGAAAGGACAAACATGACCCGAAAACCTAACACTTCTGTTCTGAAGTAGGCTATATGAACAGTCCTTTGTAAAAGCAGCACAAGAAGCACTCATTGTAGGTCTTTGAAAAAAGTTACTTGGATACTATATGGACAAGTTCAGAATCCCAGCCATAAACTTAAGGTAGTTCTGTTCACTTATCTTTCATAAGAAACTTTTCCTGAGAAATGTGAAAAGGAAATACTGTTTTGTGTCAACTCAATTGGCTCTACCGGCAAACCTCCAGTCAAAATTGTTCTTAATTTAGTAAAGTTTCAGTCTCTGTATGCTCTAGGAATTTTATTTTGAACCAAATCGTCTCTGACAGTCATAAACAGGCACAAAGCACCAAAAAAATTTTATACTGAAAACCAACATGGGAGAAATATTTTGGATAAAATAACCCTTATGTAGGGAAAAACTGTCAGGAATGTCTCAGCAGATATTGTAGCTCAACCAGCAGTCATTTTGCTTGCTGCAGGAGTGACTGCTTGGGTGTCTCCTGGCTATCTTTATCCTGGAGGTCAGGAAAAGCCATGCATGGGAACTTCAGGTGTTAACATCTGTGAGTCTCTGAAAATACACTCATGGGTCAAGGACTGGAGAAGGGAGTGTGACGCAAAACTGGGGGTTGGCATGGGTGACCCAGGGGAGTCAGGAAGAGCAGTCCAGAGCACCCACAAGAGGTACTTGGAAGAAGCCCAGGTCACCTGTAAGTATGAGTTCTGCAGGTCCTGTTGTATGAGGCAGGGGAGAGGATTGTCATGGACAGTGTAGTGTCCATGTGAAAGACATGCAACAGCATGAAGAAAAGTCTCATCTGGGCCATCCTCGTCTTCCTTGTTGCATTATCACAGCTGAACTAGCATGCAGTTACATAAATAGCTATAGATGGCAGAAGCACCTCCAGTGTTTGAGGCTACCTGACCAGTTAGAATGTTGCATGTTTAATCTGAATGGCACCAATGAGCCAGTTGAGGAACAAGACCTTTGGATTTAACTGGGAAGA